>CAWUFW010005083.1:840000-1132500 GCA_963921515.1 Calotriton arnoldi
ACTGTTGATCCTCCTTTACCAGCCACGCCAGCATCCTCCCCTAGCAGTCCCCCTCAGCATGCAGTACACTGAGCCTCCTTTTATACTCATGTCGCCCTAGGCGTGTCTCCAATTCCCTGTGCTGTTTTCACACCTGTAGGAGCTGCACAACTTCCGCAGACCGGTTATCCACCGCTGTCTCAAGGCAGAACAAATCACGTTTGAGGGTCACTAATTCATCGTTCAGGACTGGGAGGAACCCCCAAATAGCAGACATACAGTGGCCCCTCATGACCCCCTGGAGGGGGCAGTGCCTTTGCTAAGTTCATAGAATTTGATTTTACTCATCGCTAGGGCTTCCCCGAAAGGGGGGTCTGAGAGTGCTGCTGTTTCAAATCGCCAGGTCGGTGTCCTAGGACATGGTCTCGCCCAGGTTAGGGCCAAATACATCGGGCAATGATCCGACAGAGTGCGTGCCAAGTACTCCGTACGGACGATCTGCGTGCCCAATCAGTACACAAAAAGAGGTCCACCCTGGTGGGTATATCATGGACAGGGGAGTAGAACGAGTATTCGCTTTCATTTGGGTGCACATTGTGGAGTCGCCCATGTGCCATCTAGTACCGTAAGTGTTGTGCTACTCGAACTCATGGAGCATTGGGCAGCGGGGGAACAGAGCGGTTGCAGGTTATGTCAAGAATGCAATTAAAATCTCCACCCCATATAATGTAGGTGTGCGGGTCTTGAAAGAGCGCAGGAGTGGCAGTGACAAGAAAGGAGGTTTGGTTAGTGTTGGGCACACAAATACCTACAAGTGTGAGTGGAGACCCATCGAGATGTCCCTCTACCATTACATATCGCCCCCCGTATCAACACTATTTGTGTCCGCTACAAATGGGCCCCCGGGGCAATCCATATCAGGTCTCCGTGTGCATAAGATGATGAGGAGGTGCCATACACCTGTCCCCTCCATTTCACTCATACTTGTGTACTTCGTGCAGTGTCAAGTGTGTCTCCTGTAACGTGGCAATATGTGTGTGGCAGCGCTTAAGGTAAGCATGTATGTGGTAGTGTCTTGCAAGAGTGGCCATGCCCTCGTGTTCTACGTGCCCATTCAGAATACAGGTAAAGACAGGTATGTTGCTGGACGTAACACCAGTTCCCTGTGAATGTATCCTGGATGGTCATCTTTGCATCCCAAATATAATCATCTATTGCGCGCACATCTGGGCTATTGACCTCTGGCACGCCTGTAAGACTCCAGAAAAACAATACTAAAAGAGGAAAACCCTGATACCCACACCCATCCCCGGATAGATAGAGCTCGTGTCCCCGGCCAACAACCCCCAACGAATAACGAATAACAACAGTAAAACCCAGTTTAAGATGAAGCATGCCCACTTTGGAACACTCGTGGGGGGTGGTACACCAACAGTTTGTGTTCTCCTGTGGGCTGGCCCACTTCGGATGCCAGCTCATCTAGCCGCAGTCCACAGGGACATCCGGCAGTTCACAATGGATACCAACCATCAAAGCACAGTGTGGAGGACAAGAGTGGGAGCGACAATAGTTGTTTAAAGTAGGTCATCTGCCATCCGTGGTGTGAGGGTAGGGCCAAGAGGTGTATCTGTTGTTGAAGTCCCCGAATCTCCAGTGTCTGATGCACAGTGCGATCTGAGAACCTCAAAAGGGTTGCTCGTGCCTGCTCCTTGGCCAGCTGGTCCCCAGTAGGGCGATTCCTGACACCTCTGCGTCTTCTGTTTCGGGGTTGAGGTGCTAACCAATCCCAAGCTGTTTGGTCATCCACGGAGGTGGTTGCTAGTCCCTTAACAAGGAGCAAGGTCCACACATCCTCTGGGGATGAGAAGAAGTGGGAGGTCTCACCATCAATCACTTTATGTTTCACAGGGTACAAGAATGCGTATTTGAATTGCAGTTCCTGGAGGTGTTGTTTGACCTTCACATAAGAGTTATGAAGACATTGCACCGCCAAAGTAAAGTCAGAGTATGCCATGATCACCCCTTTCTATACTCGCCAAGGGCCCTTTGTTTGAAACAGTTGCGTGATCATGTTGCGGTCTCAATAATTTAGGAGGCGAGCAATGACAGGATGCGGCAGGGCCCCCGGGAGTGGTGGTCTGCCAGATACGCAGTTTGCCCGTTCCACAGAAAAGAATTTAGGGACTCTGTTCCCCAATACTGAGGACATCAACCAGTTCTCAAGATAGAGTTCCAAGCTTGGGCCCTCAACCCTCTCCGGAAAGCCCTGAAAACTAATTTTGTTTCTCCTCGAGTGCCCTCCAGCATTTTCTGCCCTACGATGGAGGGAGGCTATTTATTCCTTCATTTCCTTCACTTGGACCTTAAGATCCTGTAGCGTCAGTCATATAGTGGTCAAAGCGGACTAGGCATCACCCACCAGGCCCGTCAGTTTAGGGTTATCCGCGCTAAGGAGATTCACATTCAGGGAGACAGCATTGATTTTGGCTTCCAGCAAGGTTTTAGTGTCTAGTATTGCATGTAGCACTTTCTCAAACTGTGAGGATGACCATGTAGGGTGGCCTCCAAGTGGTCCAGGGTTCCCAAGGTATGGTCAGGTGGAGCACAAAGAGTGAATCCCATATGCGTATTTCGGGTTCCCAAAGTCACACCATCCAACCCATCTGATGAGAATCCAGCACTATTAGGGAGCAGGCCTAGAAAGGGCGCCTGTCAGTGCCTCCTGCAGGGACAAGTGCTCTTAAGGAATTATAGCTGTGTAGCTGAGATTGGGTTCCTGTGGTCCCATGGAGGTGGGTTGGACACTCACCCTACGCAGATCGCCATGTCAATGTCCACTTTATAATGTCCAGATACCCCCAGCGTATACATGCAGAATGAGGCCTCCAAATCTGAGGTGATCGTCAGCATTATGTGGTAGGCTTCTTCACAGTGCTAGATATTAGACCTTTTGAAGCCCCATGCTGGCTCTCAAGTCCACCTCTGTCACCCTGAGTGGATTCCCGCATGGCCCCCTACACTAGGGGGATCTCTGATGAGTGGGTCGCAACAGGGCGAATCAGGCGTGGCAAGAGGAGTAAAAGGCAGCAGCAGGGGTGGTGGGTACTCTGAGCCGGCGTGGTTCAGTTGCCAAAGTTACAACCCGACAGGTGAGAAGTAATGCTGAGGGAATTTGTGTGGCCTGACCTGATGCAGAGAGTCTGTGCAGACGCATACAGGAGGAGGAGCCGCGATTGAGTGCTGCTGCTGCTGGTGCCGTGCCTGTTGTAGTCTGCAGCCTACACCTGGGATCCCCTTCTCCCTGGGGGGAGAAGCGTTTGACCAGCGGCCGGACATGGAATAGCAGCAGCAGGGGGCAGCGGTGGCATTGAAGGTTAGAGCCGCGTTTCCTCCCGACTTCGCGGAGGCGGCCGGCATTACGCTGGTGTACCTTGCGGATCGGCGGGACTGCTTTCAGCCCACTGCTCCACCCGCTAGCTCTGTGGTCTGCTCCCACCGGCTTCCGGCCCCTCTCTCACCGGTAGGGCCCAGCTAGAGACTTCAAGGCTACACCCTGCTACACCCTGCTTACATCTCGCTAGTCCCCCCGTTGAAAAACCTGTGAACAGAACGTGGCGGGCTGAGGTGAAGAGGGAGCGAGACCGGGCCGGACAGGTCTGGTCCAGTCTTCAGTGACTTCAGGGTTTTGGATAGACCGAAACGGATTTAAGGGATTTCAGGAACTTTAAAGATCACCTGCTCAAGAGGAGCACCCGCGGCGCCAAACAAGATGGCCACCTAGCCCCGGAACTCCGCATCGCGGCGGGAAATGCTGCGGTGATTTCCGCGGTCCCACCCCCTCTTTTACATTGAAACGGAGCGTTTTAAGTGTAGGAAGTGTCCTGAGTGGTCTTCCTCCACTATTATGGCTTTTCTCCACCTTTTGGCTTGAAAACACCGCAAAACTACTGCAGCTCTTCTACGGCCGCCATTTTGAATTCATCTGGGATGCAATTTCTTCATTTCTCCTCAGGTACAATGCTTCTTTATTGACTTTCACCACAACTTTTTTCAGTGCCTGCTATTTCATGCTTAGCCAGTCTTTTTCTGGTTCAGAGGAAGATTTATCATTTTAACACAGTATTTTGCGCAGTTACGTTGTGGAGCTTTCTTCATACGCTGTGAGGTGTTTGCTGGTGTTCTCAACAGAGTTTCTCCTCCCTTTGCTTTATGGGTAGGAGTAATAAGTTGCTACTTACTAACAAGAGATACACTGCTCACACTCCTGTGTCTGATTCCTCTCATATTGATTCTGCGCTTCAAGGTAATAGCAAAATGGCGCAATCTGGATCTTCAAAGTCGACGATCTCGCCATCATCTTCAATCAAAATGCAGACTCCAGCCTCTGCTAACAAACGTCTTAAACAAGACCCTCCCTCTCCACCAAAGTCTGTTTCTCCGGTGTCTCTGGACATTGTTTTAGAGGAAATTCGCGCTCTGGTTCCATTTGTTGAGGAAACCAATTCCTGCTTGCAGGTTTTGGATACCAAATGGTCATCTATGGAATCTCGTATTGCCACAGTGGAGCAACAAGTTGATGACCTACAGAATGTATCAACCAAATTGGTTGCCTTGGAGAGGGAGGTCCTCTCGTTGAAGAAATCAGCGGAAGATCTTGAAAATCGAAATAGGCACAATAATCTCTGCTTGCATGGTCTTCCTGAGGGTTTGGAGGGTAATGATCCCGTCCAATTCTTCATCACCTTTCTCATAAAGCTTCTTGACCTCCCTGCATCTACAAACTTGAATATCCAACGAGCTCACAGGCTGGGTCCCCGCTTATCTTCGTCATCTGCTCCTTCGAAACCACGGGGTGTGATTTTTTTATTTTTGAAATTTACAGACCTGTTACAAGTTCTAAATGCAGCTAAACATAAAAAACAACTTGTTTGGTCAGGCTCTAAAATATTCATTTCCCAGGATGTTTCTTCATCAACAGCTAAACGACGGAAAGAATTCCTTGATCTTCGTCCAGCTTTACGTATGCTTGGAGCACGTTATGGACTATTTCACCTGTGTTTGTTCAAGGTCACTTTCCAAAATAACACTTCTACCTTTGATGATCCGGCAGAACTGAAGAAATGTATTCATTCACACTCCGCGACGTCTATGGAAATTTCTGGTCCTCTTTCTTCTACATCCTCCCTACCTTGACTTTCTCCTCTTTCATTACAGACAGGATTTGACTCTCTTTGACTTATCTAATGTTTTTCTTTGCAGGTTATTGTTAACAATTGCCGTATAACATGTTATTCTTACTTTTTATTTCTATTTTCTCTCCTCCCATATCTCTGCAGGTGTTTCTCTTTTGACATATCTCTTTACCCGTTTCCTATTTGTCTCATATGAACCCCCGCTGTGATGCCTCCTCCGCCGGTTGGTTGTGTCATCTTCTCCTGTGTGTCGCCACTCCTCGTATATCTCTTCTTGTCTCTCCTCAGAAGGTACGTATTACAGTCGTCAGCCTTTTTATTTCTTCATTTGCATTTTTTTTTAGTTTGTACTAATTCATGACATGTACTGTCTTCTCTTAATGTTCCTCCTATCACTTTCTTCTTTTTCCCTCCTTTTTTCTTTTTTCCCTTTTTCTCTACAACTCTCTCTCTTTCCTTTACTGTTTCATTCTCTTATGGCTTTTATTGTTGATCATGTTACTTTATATATCTCTCGATGCAACATTATTTTTGGTTCTATTGTTCTATATTTATTGATTATTTTTTCCATTCAGAGTTGTTACTTGGAATGTAAAAGGATTTATTAATCCTATAAAAAGGCAGAGAATTATTTCTCATTTAGCCTCCTATAATCCTGATTTAGCTTTATTACAGAAAACTCACTTGTAGAAGCTGAGGCCCTTAACCCCTTCGCTGCTAGGCCTTTTCCCCCCCTGTGCTAAGCCTTTTTTGGGCTATTTGGGGTAGTGCGCGATTAGGCCCCTGTACCTTTTTGACCACATAAGGTATCCACGCCAAATTTGCGTCCTTTTCATCCAACATCATGGGGATTCTAAAGGTACCCAGGGTTTGTGGATTCCCCTGGAGGGGTCCCAGAAATTAGCCAAAATACAGCTAAATTTTGTTTTTTTTGGGAAAAATGGGAAAAAAGTGCTGCAAATGAAAGCGTCTGGGTTTTTCCCTGCAAATGGTATCAAAAAGGGTTTGTGGGGCTGAAATCACCATTTTCCCAGCTTTTAGGGAATGACAGACTTTTGTCAGAAAACCAACATTTTTACACAGTTTTGGCATTTTTCTGGGACATGGCCTATTTTTGCTATTTTTGTGCTTTCAACCTCCTTCCAGTTAATGGTAGAAATGGGTATAAAAGCAATAATGGATCCTGGAAAGCTATACATTTTAGAAAAATAGACAAAATTCTGAATTCAGAAAGGGGTCATTTGTGTAGATCCATCAAGGTTTCTTTATAGAAACTAACAGTTAAATATAGGAAAAATTGAAAATTAGTTGAAAAAAACAGCTTTTTTTGTCAACATTTTCACCTGTAACTTCTTCTAATTATGACAGCTGTTTGAAAGCAATATACCGTTACATCCGCTGGACCTTACTGGTTGTGGGGATATATAGGACTTGTAGGTTCACCAAGAACCCGACGAACTCAGAGCCAAAAACTGAGCAGCAATTTGTAATGGCTTTTTATTATGTACCGGGTATATAGCAATTATTGTGGGAAAATGTATACATGGAAAAATCGGTATGAAAGACACCTATGTATTTCTGAAATGGGAACAAAATATAGAGTTTAGAAACAGTAGATATTTGCACATTTCCAAAATTGGGAATACTCATACTAGCATGAGAATTATCGGTCATTTTTCAAAATGACTTCTTTTTACACAATGCCTTTCATTTGGAAGGCAGAAATGCATCGAAAGTCAATAGGTAATAACAGTTGCTTTACAAATCTGAATTACCCTAAGTCTCCCGATAAAAATGGTACCTCACTTGTGTGGGTAGGCATAGTGCCCACGACAGGAAACGGCTCAAAACCCAACGTGAACACACCACATTTTCACAATGAAAAATTACCCTTTTTTGGCAAAGTGCCTAGCTGTAGTTTTTGAACCCTAGCTCTGCCGGCACCTAGGGAAACCTAGAAAACCTATACATTTTTTAAAACTAGACACCCAGGGGAATCCAGGATGGGGTGACTTGACTGCCTCTCACCAGGTTCTGTTACCCAGAATCCCTTGCAAACCTAAAATGTTGTCCAAAAAAACACATTTTCCTCATATTTCTGTGGTGGAAAGTTCTGGAATTTGCGTGGATCCACAAATTTCCACCCACCCCACATTCCCCAAAGTCTTCCGAGAAAAATGGTACCTCACTTGCATGGGTAGGCCTAGTGCCCGCGACAGTAAACGGCGCAAAACACAACATGGACACACCCTAATTTCACAGTAAAAAATGACCCTTTTTTGGCAAAGTGCCTAGCTGTAGTTTTCGAACCCTAGCTCTGCCGGCACCTAGGGAAACCTAGAAAACCTATACATTTTTGAAAACTAGACACCCAGGGGAATTCAGGATGGGGTAACTTGACTGGTTACCACCAGGTTCTGTTACCCAGAATCCCTTGCAAACCTAAAAAAGTGTTAAAAAACACATTTTCCTCACATTTGTGTGGTGGAAAGTTCTGGAATCTGCATGGATCCACAAATTTCCACCCACCACGCGTTCCCCAAAGTCTTCCGAGAAAAATGGTACCTCACTTGTGTGGGTAGGCCTAGTGCCCGCGACAGGAAATGGCGCAAAACGCAACGTGGACACACCCCAATTTCACAGTGAAAAATGACCCTTTTTTGGCAAAGTGCCTAGCTGTAGTTTTTGAACCCTAGCTCTGCCGGCACCTATGGAAACCTAGCAAACCTATATATTTTTTAAAACTAGACACCCAGGGAATCCAGGATGGGGTGACTTGACTGGTTCCCACCAGGTTCTGTTACCCAGAATCCCTTGCAAACCTAAAACATTGTAAAAAAAACACATTTTCCTCACATTTCTGTGGTGGAAAGTTCTGGAATCTGCATGGATCCACAAATTTCCACCC
This sequence comes from Calotriton arnoldi, assembly GCA_963921515.1. Classification (NCBI taxonomy): domain Eukaryota; kingdom Metazoa; phylum Chordata; class Amphibia; order Caudata; family Salamandridae; genus Calotriton; species Calotriton arnoldi. The sequence goes on from CAWUFW010005083.1 coordinate 848,080, forward strand.
ACCCCGCGTTCCCCAAAGTCTTCCGAGAAAAATGGTACCTCACTTGTGTGGGTAGGCCTGGTGCCCGCGACAGGAAACGGCGCAAAACGCAACGTGGCACACCTCAATTTCGCAGTGAAAAATGACCCTTTTTTGGCAAAGTGCCTAGCTGTAGATTTTGAACCATAGCTCTGCCGGCACCTAGGGAAGCCTAGGAAACCTATACATTTTTGAAAACTAGACACCCAGGGGAATCCAGGATGGGGTGACTTGACTGCCTCTCACCAGGTTCTGTTACCCAGAATCCCTTGCAAACCTAAAACATTGTCAAAAATACCACATTTTCCCCACATTTCTGTGGTGGAATGTTCTGGAATCTGCGTGGATCCACAAATTTCCACCCACCCCGCTTTCCCCAAAGTCTTCCGAGAAAAATGGTACCTCACTTGTGTGGGTCGGCCTAGTGCCCGCGACAGGAAACGGCACAAAACGCAACGTGGACACACCTCAATTTCACAGTGAAAAATGACCCTTTTTTGGCAAAGTGCCTAGCTGTAGTTTTCGAACCCTAGCTCTGCCGGCACCTAGGGAAACCTAGAAAACCTATACATTTTTGAAAACTAGACACCCAGGAGAATTCAGGATGGGGTAACTTGACTGGTTACCACCAGGTTCTGTTACCCAGAATCCCTTGCAAACCTAAAAAAGTGTTAAAAAAAACACATTTTCCTCACATTTGTGTGGTGGAAAGTTCTGGAATCTGCATGGATCCACAAATTTCCACCCACCACGCGTTCCCCAAAGTCTTCCGAGAAAAATGGTACCTCACTTGTGTGGGTAGGCCTAGTGCCCGCGACAGGAAATGGCGCAAAACGCAACGTGGACACACCCCAATTTCACAGTGAAAAATGACCCTTTTTTGGGAAAGTGCCTAGCTGTAGTTTTTGAACCCTAGCTCTACCGGCACCTACGGAAACCTAGCAAACCTATACATTTTTGAAAACTAGACACCCAGGGGAATCCAGGATGGGGTGACTTGACTGGTTCCCACCAGGTTCTGTTACCCAGAATCCCTTGCAAACCTAAAACATTGTCAAAAAAAACACATTTTCCTCACATTTCTGTGGTGGAAAGTTCTGGAATCTGCATGGATCCACAAATTTCCACCCACCCCGCGTTCCCCAAAGTCTTCCGAGAAAAATGGTACCTCACTTGTGTGGGTAGGCCTGGTGCCCGCGACAGGAAACGGCGCAAAACGCAACGTGGCACACCTCAATTTCGCAGTGAAAAATGACCCTTTTTTGGCAAAGTGCCTAGCTGTAGATTTTGAACCATAGCTCTGCCGGCACCTAGGGAAACCTAGCAAACCTATACATTTTTGAAAACTAGACACCCAGGGGAATCCAGAATGGGGTGACTTGACTGCCTCTCACCAGGTTCTGTTACCCAGAATCCCTTGCAAACCTAAAAAATTGTCAAAAATACCACATTTTCCCCACATTTCTGTGGTGGAATGTTCTGGAATCTGCGTGGATCCACAAATTTCCACCCACCCCGCTTTCCCCAAAGTCTTCCGAGAAAAATGGTACCTCACTTGTGTGGGTCGGCCTAGTGCCCGCGACAGGAAACGGCACAAAACGCAACATGGACACACCTCAATTTCGCAGTGAAAAATGACCCTTTTTTGGCAAAGTACCTAGCTGTAGTTTTTGAACCCTAGTTCTGCCGGCACCTAGGGAAACCTAGCAAACCTATACATTTTTGAAAACTAGACACCCAGGGGAATCCAGGATGGGGTGACTTGACTGCCTCTCACCAGGTTCTGTTACCCAGAATCCCTTGCAAACCAAAACAATTGTCAAAAAAAACACATTTTCCCCACATTTCTGTGGTGGAAAGTTCTGGAATCTGCGTGGATCCACAAATTTCCACCCACCCCGCATTCCCCAAAGTCTTGCGAGAAAAATGGTACCTCACTTGTGTGGGTCGGCCTAGTGCCCGCGACAGGAAACGGCGCAAAACGCAACGTGGACACACCTCAATTTCGCAGTGAAAAATTACCCTTTTTTGGCAAAGTGCCTAGCTGTAGTTTTTGAACCATAGCTCTGCCGGCACCTAGGGAAACCTAGCAAACCTATACATTTTTGAAAACTAGACACCCAGGGGAATCCAGGATGGGGTGACTTGACTGCTTCTCACCAGGTTCTGTTACCCAGAATCCCTTGCAAACCTAAAACATTGTCAAAAAAACACATTTTCCCCACATTTCTGTGGTGGAAAGTTCTGGAATATGCGTGGATCCACAAATTTCCTCCCACCCAGCGTTCCCCCAGGTCTCCCGATAAAAATGGTACCTCACTTGCGTGGGTGGGTCAAGGACCCACGACAGGCAAAGGCCCAAAACCTATTGAGGGGACATCAAAATTACCTAACACAAACCAACCTGGTTTTGCAAGGGGGGTCCCATGAGTTTTTGGCCCTGGGCTCGGCGGCCATCTAGGGAAACCTACCAAACCCACACATTTCTGAAAACTAGACACCTGGGGGAGTCAAGTGAGGTATGGCTTGCGTGGGTCCCCCAACATTCTCCTACCCAGAATCCCCTGCAAACCTCAAATTTCGCTGAAAAAATCACTTTTTTCTCAAATTTCTGTGTGGGAAAGTTCTGGAATCTGCGTGGATCCACAAATTTCCTCCCACCCAGCGTTCCCCCGGGTCTCCCAATAAAAATGGTACCTCACTCGCGTGGGTGGGTCAAGGACCCGCGACAGGCAAGGGCCCAAAACCTATCGAAGCGACATCAAAATTACCTATCACAAACCAACCTGGTTTTGCAAGGGGGGTCCCTTGAGTTTTTGGCCCTGGGCTCGGCGGCCATCGAGGGAAACCTACCAAACCCCCACATTTCTGAAAACTAGACACCCGGGGGAGTCCAGTGAGGTATGGCTTGCGTGGGTCCCCCAACATTCTCCTACCCAGAATCCCCTGCAAACCTCAAATTTCACAGAAAAAATCACTTTTTTCTCAAATTTCTGTGTGGGAGAGAATAAGAGTTTTAGGATACTTCTGGTGAACCTACAAGCAAGTCACTTACAGGGTAAGTAGTTCTAGGGCCCACACCTACAGGAGCACCGTAGTGCTGGAGTTACCTCACCCAGGGAAGCCGGGTGCACAGGTGTCCTTTGGTGTCGGGTCGCGGCGTCGTTTTCAATGGCGAACAAAGAAGACTTGCGGCTTGTGATGGTTTGAAGAAGTGTCCGGTGGAATCCAAGCCTGGATTCGGTGGAAGGATGACCTGAAAGCAGAGGGGACAGTGTTCAAAGTCACTTGGCAGTGACTCGGGGCAAGGAAGATGAATGCCCACCGTCGTCGCAGTATTCAGGTCGTTCACGGTTGCCTTGACTCTTCAGCCACGAGGTCCAGGAGGTGTCGACGACGACCAGGAGCTGAATTCGGCGTGTCCCACGATGTCTGCAGCTTACTGTGGTGTCTGCAACTCGATTGGAGCCAACAGGCCTTGGTAACAGCAAGTCTCGTGCAAAGTGTGAAAAGTCAATGGCGCAGACCAGCAAGGTCTGAGGGACTCACCCAGCAAGAGTAAGTCAGGGCAGGCCTGGAGCAACCAGGGGAGCCCTTTGGTTTCTTTAGAAAGTCTTCTGGGGACCCACGAGCCGGCTGGCAAGGCATCGCGAAGACGCCTCGGGTGGATTCACTCACAGGGGCCCACGGTCACTCGGGACGCGGTAGGCCTCTGATCTTAGGAGGGATTCTGCTGGAGGCTGGGACCACACGTGGTCCAAAGCACAGGTTCTTAGAACGTTGTGAAGGGGTTGCACTCGACAATAGTGCACGGTACCCAGGGGTCGCGGTTCCTCGTTACTCTTGGGGTCCACTGGCCTCAGCTTCGCTGGGGACTCATGATGGCCTTTGAGAAGTCAGGAAATCCACTTCTTGGGCTGCAGGGACTTCGGACTCCGGCGGGAGCGGCGTAGTTTGCGACCGTCGTTTGTAGTTTTTGGTGCCTGCCAAGCAGGGGAGTCACTCCTTGACTCCAAGGGAGATTATTCTGTCTTCCAAAGGTAGTGGAACGTCGAAGGGCCAGGATTCTTCTTCAGAGCGTCGTCCAGGGATATCTAACTTACAAGTTCAAGGGCTCCCTATCTTATACTGTAAAGAAGGGAGGGACTAGCTCTATGACCCCACCTATGGGAGGGTCAGGGGAGTGGGTGGCTACACCCACTTCCCTTTGTCCAGTTTCGCGCCAGAGCAGGGGCAGGTAGCCCCTGAGCCGGTTTGAACTGGCATATGCACAGAGGAGCCTTCTGCTCCCCCAGTGCAGGACTTCAAAGCACTCTAAGAGTGCACCCACCCAGCCCCAATACACTAAACCCTGTCTGGGAGGTGGTTACACCTCCCTGTGACAGGATACCTTTTGTTGGGCTCCCTCAACTGTGAGATTCGGTCATCAGCAGGAGGGCAGCCCCGTGTCTGTGACTGGTGGCATCCATTTTGTGATGCCAGGGCTCTTCAGGATTCTACCGTGTTTCCACAGTGGGTACATGTCTATCCCTCTAGAAGGGTGGAATGCTACCCCCGCCGCCAGGACTGGCGGGGGGGGTAGTATTCCAAGGTGTTTGACACCAAACACGACATGTTTCGATGCAGCCATTCCAAAGTTAGCATTTTACCGCAAGGATATAATGCACTTAAAAGTATATGGTTTAACCGCATCCACAAACAGCACCAGAGACTGGACTCTGAGAGCTGCAGAGGGGCCCTGCTCAGGCAGAGGCACCCCCTCACATAGAAGCCAAGCACCCTGCCCTCAGGATTGATAGGGCCTGCCTTAGGGGTGACTGATAGGGTTATATGTGTGTGTGTGATAGATATAGGGAACCTATATCTCGGTGAGGAGTGCTAGCACCACCTCACCCAGGCTGCAGTAGCAGGCCTGTGGTGTCAGATTTAGCCTGCTTCCCAGGGGTGGCATAATACATGATTCAGCCCCTGGTAGGCCTGTGAAGTACCTATGCCCTTGGCACCTAAGGTACCATATACTAGGGACTCATAAGGCACCACAGCATCCAATCACTAGTGCACCTAGAGTGCACTCCAAATCGTTTAGAGAGAACAGAGAGGCTGGGGCCCTGATTGGCAGGGATCCAGCCTGACTATAGCCAGAAACCAGTGTAACATCAGAAAAAAGTGGGGGCAACATAAGAGGCAGATCCTACTCTCCTACACAACCTCCCCCCCCAAACGCAGGGACACTAAACTAACCTTGACCAGTTGAGTCTTCGTGTTCAAAGTGGAAATACCTTGTGAGTCCATCTGCATTGGCACGTTGGGTCCCAGGCCTATGTTCCACTGTATTGTCCATCCCCTGTAGGGAAATGGACCACCTCAAAAGTTTTGGGTTTTCACCTTTCATCTGCTTAAGCCATAGGAGGGGCTTGTGGTCAGTCTGAACTATGAAGTGAGTGCCAAACAAGTATGGCCTCAGCTTCTTCAGGGCCCACACCACAGCAAAGGCCTCCCTCTCTATAGCTGACCAACGTTTCTCTCTAGGGGTCAGCCTTCTGCTAATGAAAGCTACTGGCTGGTCTTGACCTTCATCATTCAGTTGAGACAGTACAGCTCCCACACCCAGCTCAGAAGCATCTGTTTGGACAATGAACTTTTTGGTGTAGTCTGGACTCTGTAAGATGGGGGCAGTGCACATGGCCTGCTTTAGGTCTTCAAATGCCTTCTGACAGCTAGCTGTCCACTGAACCTTTTTTGGCATTTTCTTAGAGGTCAGATCATTCAAGGGGGTCACTATAGATCCATATCCCTTGACAAACATCCTATAGTACCCAGTCAGGCCCAAGAAGGCTCTCACCTGTGTCTGGGTGGTTGGAGCAACCCATTCCATTATGGTTTGGATTTTGCTCTGTAAAGGTTGAACCTGGCCTCCACCCACAAGGTGGCCCAGGTACACAACCTGACTCTGCCCTATCTGGCACTTGGTGGCCTTGATAGTGAGGCCTGCTTTCTGCAGAGCCTCCAAAACATTCCTGAGGTGGACCAGGTGATCCTGCCAGGCGGAACTAAAGACAGCAATATCATCTAGATAAGCTGAGCAATAAGTTTCCATCCCTGCCAGAACTTTATTCACCAACCTCTGAAAAGTGGCAGGTGCATTTTCAATCCAAAGGGCATCACCACAAAGTGGTAGTGCCCACCAGGAGTCGAAAATGCTGTTTTGGCTTTTGCATCATCAGCTAATCTGATCTGCCAGTAGCCAGCTGTCAGGTCAAATGTACTTAGATACTTGGCTGAGGCCAAAGTATCAATCAGCTCATCTGCCCTTGGTATGGGATAGGCATCAGTCCTAGTGACTGCATTGAGGCCTCTGTAGTCTACACAAAACCTCATTTCTTTCTTACCACCCTGGGTATGAGGCTTGGGTACCAGGACTACTGGGCTAGCCCAAGGGCTATCTGAAGGCTCAATTACACCTAGCTCCAACATTTTCTGGACTTCAGTCCTGATACAGTCCCTGACATGGTCAGGTTGCCTGTAGATTTTATTCTTGACAGGCAGACTGTCTCCAGTGTCCACCTCATGGGTGCACCAGGAAGTCTGACTAGGGGTCAGGCTAAACATATGTCTAAACTGTTGCAGAACCTGTCTGCACTCAGTTTGCTGATGGTCAGTGAGGCTGCTTGCCAAAGCAACACCATCTACTGACCCATCATCAGGGTTCTGAGAGAGCAGGTCAGGGAGAGGGTTACTCTCCTCCTCCTGGTCCTCATCAGTTGCCATGAGCAAGCCCATGTCAGCCCTGTCAACATATGGCTTTAATCTGTTGACATGGAGCACCCTCAGGGGGCTCCTGGGAGTTCCAAGATTCACCAGATAGGTGACTTCTCCCTTCTGTTCAACTATTGTATGGGGGCCACTCCACTTGTCCTGGAGGGCTGCTGGGGCCACAGGCTCCAACACCCACACCTTCTGTCCTGGCTGGTATACAGTCAGCACAGCCTTTGGTCATGCCAAGCTTTTTGCAATTCTTGGCTGGCCTCCAGGTTTTTGGTTGCCTTTTTCATGTACTCTGCCATCCGGGAGCGGAGACCAAGTACATAGTCCATCACATCTTGTTTGGGGGCTTGAGAGGTAACTCCCAGCCCTCTTTTACCAAACACAGTGGACCTCTCACAGGATGCCCAAACAGAAGCTCAAATGGGCTGTAACCAACCCCCTTCTGTGGAACCTCTCTGTATGCAAACAACAGGCAAGGAAGAAGAAGGTCCCATTACCGCCTAAGCTTCTCTGGGAGTCCTTTAATCATTCCTTTCAAGGTTTTGTTGAAGCGTTCAACTAAACCATTGCATTGTGGGTGATAGGGGGTGGTGAACTTGTAAGTTACACCACACTCCTTCCACATTGCTTTTAGATATCCTGACATGAAGTTGGTACCTCTGTCAGAAATGACCTCCTTTGGGAAACCCACTCTGGAGAAGACTCCAATGAGGGCTCTTGCCACCACAGGGGCTGTGGTGGTCCTCAGGGGAATTGCTTCTGGGTACCTGGTGGCATGATCCACTACCACCAGGATAAATCTGTGCCCAGAGGCAGTTTGAGGGTCAAGGGGACCAACAATGTCAATCCCTACCCTTTCAAAGGGTACCCCCACCACAGGTAGTGGTATTAGGGGGTCCTTTGTGGTGCCACCTGCCTCACCACTGGCTTGGCAAGTGACACAGGAGCGACAAAACTCCTTTGTGTCCTCTGACATATGTGGCCAATGGAAATGTGGAACAAGCCTGTCCCAGGTCTTGTTTTGGCCCAAGTGACCTGCTAAAGGGATATCATGTGCTAAGGTCAAGAGGAACCCCTAAACTTCTGAGGTATTACCAACCTCCTGGTGGCTCCAGGGGCTGGGTCTCTACCCTCAGAATATAGGAGTCCCTCATCCCAATAAATTTTATGGGACCCACTAGCACTCCCAGCAGCCTCAGCAGCAGCCTGCTGTCTGAGGGGTTCAAGAGAGGGGCAGCACTGTTGCTCCTTACTCAGATATTCCCTAGAAGGGCCCCCTGCCCCCAAGAACTCAACTTGCTCAGGCTCAAGTCCCTCTGGGGCAGTTCCTTCTTCAGGATCTGCTTCACCTCCCTCTGGGGGTGAATCTGTGATCTGAGACAGAGGGGAAGGCACTGCCTTTACCCTACTGCTCCTCCTCTTGGGAAGCATCTGGTCCATTGTTCCAGGATCCAGAGCTTGTTCAGTGTCATGCATTCTTGCTTGTGACCTGGTCACAGCAAATACCTCTGCAGGGATGCCCAACATCTCAGCATGAGTACATAACTCCACTTCAGACCAGGCTGAAGTCTCTAGATCATTGCCCAATCGACATTCGACAGGGAGGTCTGCACTGACTACAACCTTCTTGAGGCCAGTTACCCCGCCCCAGGAGAAATTCACAACTGCCAGACTATGGTTGGTCTGGACGTTGCTTGCATTGGTCACCTGGTACATTTCGCCCAGGATGATCTGTCCAGGGTCCACAAGATCCTCTGCCACCATGGTGACACTAGCACCTGTGTCCCTAAATGCCAAAGCCTGTTTGCCATTTATTACAGGCAGCTGTTTGTATTTGCCTAGATTACTGGGACTCACTAGGAAGGACATATTAAGGTCTCCCTCACAAATCAGCATTGCCTGAGTGGGCACTCTGACTAGGTCAGAGTCCACTTCAGAACCCAGGGTTAACCCTACTAAACCCTTAGTCTGGGTACCACCTCCACCAGTAGCTGAACTAGGGGGAACAGTTGCCTTAGGGGCAGGAGTGGTGGTGGTTTGGTCTTTGGACTTGTTACAGTCAGAAGTCCAGTGCCCTTTCTGTTTACAGAATTTGCGCCAGGGCTTCTTTTGGCCTTTTCCCTTGTTGGGTTGTGACTCCCCACCAGATGCAGATTTTTGGGGCCCTTGTGAAGACTTCTGGTCTTTTGACTTATCCCCACCTTTCTCAGAGCCCTTAGGATCTTGCTTCTTGGTGTCACCCCCTTGGTTCTGGGGTTTCTGCCTCACCCTGGTTCTGACCCATTTGTCTGCCTTCTTTCCCAATTCTTGGGGAGAGGTCAGATCAGAGTCCACCAGGTACTGATGCAACAACTGGTTCTGGCAATTATTAAGGATCTGTTCTCTCATGATCAAATTATACAATCCCTTGAAATCAGTAACCCTACTGCCAACTAGCCAACCCTCTAGAGCAGTGGTTCCCAAACTCTGGACTCCCGAGGACCCCCATTGAGTCACCACTGGAAGCCGGGGACCCCCGAGCAATTTATGATTTAAATTTCAAGCATTAAAACAGTAATTCGAAAAAAATAAACACACGTGTGCACACAAAACAAATACTCAAATTACTAAGGATTTTAGGGGCATATTTACAAGCCCCTAACGCCATGGGAACGTCACTTTTTGCGGCGTTCCCGTGGCGATAGGGGCTTCGCCATATTTACAAGGCAGTGTTAAGCCACTTAACGTGGCTTAATGCTGCCTTGTAAATAAGGCCCCCTTTCACGCAAGGCTTAGCGTGAAAGGGGTGGGCCGTGGGTGTTGCGGTGGGGGTTCCACCGCTACACCCATTGATTTTGACGCTGCCCCCGTATATAGGAGGCAGCGCCAAAATTAAGACCAGGGAAAACCTGGTCTTAACTTGGCGAAACGAGGAGAAATGCTTTATTTCTCCTCGTTTTGCTTTCCGTGTGTGCTGCCTTGTAAAGCACACATGGAAAAAGCAAAGCGTCTTGGATTGTTTATGTTCAGGAAGGTGACCCTTCCTGCACATAAACAATCTTTAAAAAATTACATTTTGTAACTTCCATGTGTGCTGCATGAAGCAGCACACATAGAAGTGACAAAACGGCATTTAAAGATTGTTTATGTGCAGGAAGGGTCACCTTCCTGTACATAAACAATCTTCCCTCAACACAGGCACCCTTGCACTATGGTGCAAGGGTGCCTGCATTGGCGCTACACTGCTAAGCGTAGCGCAGGCGCAGGGAAACGCAAGGCTGCACCATATTCTTGTAAATATGGTGCAGCCCTGCGTTTCTGAAGTGGCGGAGCGTGTCCTTAAGCCAAGGAGGCTAACGAGACGCTCCGCCACTTCTGTTGTAAATATCCCCCTTAGTATTTTAAATTGAAAGAATTTGCAAAAACGAAACATTTTAATGGGAAGGTTGGTGCTGCATCTCCGTGACTAACTTTTAAATGGTTGGTTTTACATTGCAGTACGAGGCTCCTACCAGGGCCAGCCTGGAAACCCAAAGCAGCCCTGGCAAATGTTTTCAGACCGTCCCCATACAGTGCACACCAAGTGCAGTGAGTGAGCCTGACCACTACAAAGGGGGCTTTGCGAGGTTCTCCACCCCCCCCTCAAAAAAAAATATAGGAAACAATGATGCATTCTACAACACATTTATCATTATATATTGAATTGTATTCGCTTTTAAAGAATAGTAAATGATGACCTTACCATGCACCAGGATAGGACAATCTTTGTTGGGGTTCTTCAATGATTCCCTTATTATCACCCTCCAACAGTGCCTCTCATCTCTCCATAGCCCCTTTGTCACATGTATTTCATTTGTTTTTATAGCATCTCTCATACCATTGTAGGATGTCCGAGCACTTTACATCACATACATATAGAGAAACTGAATCATTCGTGTAAATCAGTGTATAGAAAATGTTACATAAGGCAAAGGGGACTACAAGGTGTAGGATTCACGTCATTCATACTGGTAGGCATTTTTAAAGAGTGCTTGGTCTGGAGAAGCACAAACTCAGGATTCAGAACATAACACAGTGGTTAGCATTGACTTTAACAATAAAAATGTATTTCCACCCAAATAAACCTTTTGAGCAGCATCAAGATAATGAAAGACTGGGAAAAAACATAAGTTACTAACTTGTACCATGCAGTTTGCAAGCAGCTCTTTGATGACAGTGTATAGGTCATTGTGCTAGATTACGATTGTCACTTATGAACTGTACAGTAACAAAAGAATCTGTGACAAAAGCAGTAACCCACTGACCTATGCACATAAAATACTGTTTTTTAAAATGCATGGTACATGTTCTTTGCAGTAGGCATATTAACCTTCTGTGCTACATTAGATAAGTCAAAGCTGCCCCTGGACAAACTCTCATCTCTCTCCAGCAGGTACATTAATCACTGGTGTTATCTTGACACTTTTATTGTTGCTCGCAAACTGCTAACTATACAAGGAACTTTGCAGTGCTTTTAAAACTGCTGCCTGTGGACCCCCTGGAAATGTGTCACGGACCCCTGGGGGTCCGCGGACCACAGTTTGGGAAACACTGCTCTAGAGCCTTGGTTGCACAATCAACAAAGTCAGTCCAGTCCTGAGTCTGTGCCTTCTGGGTGTCTCTGAACTTCAACCTGTACTGCTCAGTGGTTAAGCCAAACCCATCTATTAGTGCACTCTTCAGGACTTCATAATCATCAGCATCCTCTTCTCTAACAGTGAGGAGCTTGTCTCTACCTTTATCTGAAAAGGAGAGCCACAAGATTGCTGCCCACTGTTTGTGGGGGACCTGCTGTACTCTACAGGCCCTCTCCATAGCAGTTATCCACTTGTGGATATCATCCCCACTCTGGTAGGGAGGAACAACCTTGCTCAGGTTCCTATGGTCTGAAATAAATTCTCTGCCTCTAGGGACACTGTTGCTGCCACCAAGGGGTTCTAACCCCTCTCTTCTAGAAGCTCTCTGGATCTCCAGGGCTTCCCTATCCAGTGCCAACTGCTTGGTTCTGAGGGCAACTCGTGCTTCCTCATACTGGAGTAGTTTGCACATTCTTTCAGGGGAGGTCTCTCTTATGGGAAAGTATGAGTTCCTCTGCTGGACAAATTCTCTGTCAGAGTGATAGGAGTGGTCAGATTCCCTGGAAGGGGACCTGTGCCTCTCATCCACTCTGTCAGTTCTCTTAGGGAGAATTCCTCTGTCCTTTTCAGGCCCTTTGGAGCCTGGCCCTTCAATCACAGAGTCCTGGTCATTCTGATTTTCATCATCTGACCCAGACACTGTAATTGACCCACCCACTGATTCAGATCCATTAGCTCCTAGAGCCAATCTAAGATCATCTGCTGTCAGCAGATCTATCAGGTGTAGGGTTGAGGGACTCTGTCCTAGCCTCAGGTGTCTTTCAACACACATGGCTCTCAAGTCAGAGAAAGCCATGTCCTTATACTGAGGCTGGGTGGACCCACTGGCTCCACCTTTTAAGGACATTCTAGTGTTGTGCAGTGTTGTACTACCTACACTAGTGTGTGGCCTACTGATCCTAGCTTGAGCTGTAGAAAGGGTGTGCTATCCCTTGGCACACAGCTCTAAGTTCAGTAGAACTTATTGATACTAAGCTTGACTTTATATGTACCTTAAGTACCTATAGTGGTTTTCAGTTAGTAATTCAAATAGAGATTTTCTGGTAAAACCATAGCAAGCTGGAATCCCACACGCTGCCCGCCAATGTGAGAAGTTGGCCTGGTATATGCTGTCCACTAATTAAAGTGGACACCTTGCACCAGTACAAATCGACTCTTATGGTAGATAGGTTTAAGACAACCTTTATAGAAAGCTATCCTAGTGGTAGCTGTGGAGAGTAGCCTTCAGGCTAAGTCTTGAAGGAATGTAAAGCAGCTTGTTTTACCACACAATCTCTTGAATAACCAAATGAAAAGACACCACACAGGTATATATATCAAATATATATGTATTTATTAATAAACACTCTCTACTAATCTCTTTATGAGATTAGAAGTCAGGAACATATGTACAAGTCAATTGTTATCAAAATAAGTTAGCACAGTAAATATCACAATCTTATCTTGGCTAGACCGGGGTCTAGAGCACATAGAATCGAGGGACCCCCAGAGAACCACCCAGGTAGTTGTAGGAGACCCACAGGGGACGGACGCGGTGTTCAGACACTAGTGCGAGTCCTGTACGAGTCTATGTAAGCGGACGCGATTGAGTTATCAATGTTACAGGCCCCTGGCGTGTTCGAGGCGAACACACCGATCGGTCAGTACGAGTCGAAGGACGCGGTTACTGGTAGATTTACTAGGGAGTTGGACGCGGTGTGTCTAACACAGCCGCGAACCCTGTATGAGTCAGTGCGAGGATCGCACGGAGAGAATAAGAGTTTTAGGATACTTCTGGTGAACCTACAAGCAAGTCACTTACAGGGTAAGTAGTTCTAGGGCCCACACCCACAGGAGCACCGTAGTGCTGGAGTTACCTCACCCAGGGAAGCCGGGTGCACAGGTGTCCTTTGGTGTCGGGTCGCGGCGTCGTTTTCAATGGCGAACAAAGAAGACTTGCGGCTTGTGATGGTTTGAAGAAGTGTCCGGTGGAATCCAAGCCTGGATTCGGTGGAAGGATGACCTGAAAGCAGAGGGGACAGTGTTCAAAGTCACTTGGCAGTGACTCGGGGCAAGGAAGATGAATGCCCACCGTTGTTGCAGGATTCAGGTCGTTCACGGTTGCCTTGACTCTTCAGCCACGAGTTCCAGGAGGCGTCGACGACGACCAGGAGCTGGATTCGGTGTGTCCCACGATGTCTGCAACTTACTGTGGTGTCGGCAACTCGATTGGAGCCAACAGGCCTTGGTAACAGCAAGTCTCGTGCAAAGTGTGAAAAGTCAATGGCGCAGACCAGCAAGGTCTGAGGGACTCACCCAGCAAGGGTAAGTCAGGGCAGGCCTGGAGCAACCAGGGGAGCCCTTTGGTTTCTTTAGAAAGTCTTCTGGGGACCCACGAGCCGGCTGGCAAGGGATCGCGAAGACGCCTTGGGTGGATTCACTGACAGGGGCCCACGGTCACTCGGGACGCGGTAGGCCTCTGATCTTAGGAGGGATTCCTGCTGGAGGCTGGGACCACACGTGATCTAAAGTACAGGTTCTTAGAACGTTGTGAAGGGGTTGCACTCGACAATAGTGCACGGTACCCAGGGGTCGCGGTTCCTCGTTACTCTTGGGGTCCACTGGCCTCAGCTTCGCTGGGGACTCACGATGGCCTTTGAGAAGTCAGGAAATCCACTTCTTGGGCTGCAGGGACTTCGGACTCCGGCGGGAGCGGCGTAGTTTGCGACCATCATTTGTAGTTTTTGGTGCCTGCCAAGCAGGGGAGTCACTCCTTGACTCCAAGGGAGATTCTTCTGTCTTCCAAAGGTAGTGGAACGTCGAAGGGCCAGGATTCTTCTTCAGAGCGTCGTCCAGGGATATCTAACTTACAAGTTCAAGGGCTCCCAATCTTATACTGTAAAGAAGGGAGGGACTAGCTCTATGACCCCACCTATGGGAGGGTCAGGGGAGTGGGTGGCTACACCCACTTCCCTTTGTCCAGTTTCGCGCCAGAGCAGGGGCAGGTAGCCCCTGAGCCGGTTTGAACTGGCATATGCACAGAGGAGCCTTCTGCTCCCCCAGTGCAGGACTTCAAAGCACTCTAAGAGTGCACCCACCCAGCCCCAATACACTAAACCCTGTCTGGGAGGTGGTTACACCTCCCTGTGACAGGATACCTTTTGTTGGGCTCCCTCCACTGTGAGTTTCGGTCATCAGCAGGAGGGCAGCCCCGTGTCTGTGACTGGTGGCATCCATTTTGTGATACCAGGGCTCTTCAGGATTCTACCGTGTTTCCACAGTGGGTACATGTCTATCCCTCTAGAAGGGTGGAATGCTACCCCCGCCGCCAGGACTGGCGGGGGGTAGTATTCCAAGGTGTTTGACACCAAACACGACATGTTTCGATGCAGCCATTCCAAAGTTAGCATTTTACCGCGAGGATATAATGCACTTAAAAGTATATGGTTTAACTGCATCCACAAACAGCACCAGAGACTGGACTCTGAGAGCTGCAGAGGGGCCCTGCTCAGGCAGAGGCACCCCCTCACATAGAAGCCAAGCACCCTGCCCTCAGGATTGATAGGGCCTGCCTTAGGGGTGACTGATAGGGTTATATGTGTGTGTGTGATAGATATAGGGAACCTATATCTCGGTGAGGAGTGCTAGCACCACCTCACCCAGGCTGCAGTAGCAGGCCTGTGGTGTCAGATTTATCCTGCTTCCCAGGGGTGGCATAATACATGCTTCAGCCCCTGGTAGGCCTGTGAAGTACCTATGCCCTTGGCACCTAAGGTACCATATACTAGGGACTCATAAGGCACCACAGCATCCAATCACTAGTGCACCTAGAGTGCACTCCAAATCGTTTAGAGAGAACAGAGAGGTTGGGGCCCTGATTTGCAGGGATCCAGCCTGACTATAGCCAGAAACCAGTGTAACATCAGAAAAAAAGTGGGGGCAACATAAGAGGCAGATCCTACTCTCCTACATTTCCGAAGATGGCCGCCGAGTCCCGGGCCAAAAACTCATGGGACCCCCCTTGCAAAACCAGGTTGGTTTGTGATAGGTAATTTTGATGTCACATCAATAGGTTTTGGGCCCTTCCCTGCCACGGGTACTTGGCCCACCCAAACAAGTGAGGTACCATTTCTATTGGGATACTTTGAGAAATGCTGGGGGGTTGGAAATTTGGTGTTACTTTCTGCAGCGTGAAAATTTGAGCACAATAATGCAAGGAAAATGTCACAGTCACATTTTGAGGTTTGCAGGACATTGTGGGTAAGATAACTTGTTGGGATCCACAAGAGAGACATCACCATGCACTCCCATGGGTGTTTAGTTCACGACAAAATGTACAGTTGGTAGGTTATTCTTGGATAAAATGTACACCTTGGCAGAGAGACTAAAAAGACAAAGATTACTGCACAGCCATCTATTCCTCAAGCACACACACATACTGGTTGGATTTGGCACGAGGGCGAGTGATGGTTCAGTATATAAAATTTTATTAACAAGAGATTTCACAAAAAAGAAATGCACTGTTAATAATTGTAAGGACGAGAAACTGAACCATTGACTCACAGCTCGTGAGCTGTAAAGCCACGACAAGGCATCAACCTCTTTATAGGCCATTCATACACCTTTCATACGTGTGACACATACAAAACCATTCACACCGCCAGCCGCGGGCCCAGCACATTACAACACTCACACCAGCAGACAGCGCCATTCAGGGGCCCATCACTTTCACACGCCCACATTCCTGACACAGCAACCACACCAGCTCACGGATTGCGTGGAGTGGCGTTTGGCTAGCACTGTGTGTGTAGTGACCAGCAGCTAGTCACTACTCACACACCGCCAGCCAAGCGCCAGTCCACGTACACCGCCAGCCGAGCGCCAGTCCAAACACACCGCCAGCCAAGCGCCAGTCCAAACACACTGCCAGCCAAGCTCCAGTCCAAACACACCGCCAGCCAAGCGCCAGTCCAAACACACCACCAGCCAAGCGCCAATCCACGCACACCGCCAGCCAAGCGCCAGCCCACTCACTGCCAGCCAAGCACCAGTCCACGCACACTGCCAGCCAAGCACCAGTCCATGTACACCGCCAGCCAAGCGCCCATCCACGCACACTGCCAGCCAAGCGCCAGTCCACTCACCGCCAGCCAAGCGCCAGTCCACACACACCGCCAGCCAAGCGCCAGTCCACACACACCGCCAGCCAACCGCCAGTCCACGCACACCGTCATAACATTTTTTTAAACAAGAAAGAAAACACAAACCAATTGCAACTAGATACCAAACTATAACTACAAAAACAACAGCAGTAACTAAAGACATCATTCTATTGCCAAACGTGAAACTGAACAACTATATAAAACCATACAGACCAGGCAGTACACTATTAGACTCACGGTTGCTCCCAAAAACTCTTTTAGTGTGATACAATCTGAAACATGAGGGCACACACAGCCCAGGATTAGAAGGACAATCGGCACAGTGCATACGACTCTCCTTCCACACACCTCTTCGCAAGCAGACTCTACATCTCTTACAGGGATTGTTTTTTTTGGGCGTGGGAGGAATTAAATCAGGAAAGTGGCAATCTTTCAATCTAGCCACATCCTCCACCACTCCAACTCTAGGAACACTTGCCTGTTCCACAGCAACAAGGCTGCCTATCACAGACTGCTGAAACTGAACAAAAGTCAACTTTGACTCAGGAGAACACTCCTTGTACACAACAAAAGCATTGAAAGTTGCTAAATTGAAGAGATGGATGGCCAACTTTTTATACCAAATGTAAGCCTTACGAATAGCAGTGTAAGGTTCCAACCTCTGATCTACTCTATCAACACCACCCATGTGCTTATTGTAGTCTAAAATGCACACAGGTTTGCGTACTTCAGCAAACTGACCCCAAACAGCCACAGGTGAAGTACTCTCATCATGGATGGTAGTCAGCATGTACATATCCCTCCTGTCCACAAATTTCACAGCTAGTAGTTCATCACTATGCAAGGAACTGCACTGTCCCCTCTGAAGTTTTTTGGAAACAAGCTCTTTTGAATAACCTTTACGGTTAGAGCGGATTGTGCCACAAGCAAAAGTGTCCACTTTGAACAATTCCTTAAACAATTGCACAGCAGTGTAGAAGTTATCAAGGTACAAATGGTGGCCTCTGTTAAACAGTCCTCTAGCAAGATCCCACACAATTTTCTATGAAACTCCAAAAGTGGACGGACAACCAGGGGGGTCAATAGTGGAATCCCTACCAGTGTACACACGGAAATTAAAAACATATCCTGTCCTACTCTCAGACAACATATACAGCTTAATTCCATAACGTGCCCTCTTGCTAGGGATGTACTGCCTAAAACCAAATGGCCCTTGAACAGGACCAAAGACTCATCAATAGATATTTCTTTCCCTGGAGTATAGATCTCAGAAAATCGATCTACAAAGTGATCAAGAACAGGCCGAATCTTAAAAGACGGTCACAGTCAGGGTGATCTCGTGGCAACGCCAAAGTATTATCAACAAAATGCAGCATCCGAAGCAAAAGTAAATACCGATCACGGGTCATAATCGCAGGAAATATGGCCGTTGCCATCAAGGGACTGGTAGACCAATATGAAGCCATGGACGGCTTCCTTATCAAGCCCATCAAAAAAGTCAAACCCAAAAACTTCTTCATCTCATCCAGATTTGTGGGAGTCCACCGGGTAGCTCTAGAGTGGGGCTTAAGTGTGGCACTGTGGTCCCTCAAAAATTGTTCAGCATACAAATTAGTCTGCTCAACAATCTCAGCCAAAAATACATCATCCATAAACAACTGAAAGAACTGTATAGGCAAACATTTTTCGCAATCCACTCTACACCCTGCATCCACACTAAAGGCAGGCAACACCGGCTGCACCATGTTTGGATCAACCCAGAGTCCAGCACTTCCAGTAGGAAGCCTTGCAGCCTCAGGCTGCAATACCAATGTCTCTTGCTGCACCATCGGCACATCAGTGACCCCCTCTAAAACAGGCACTTCATCCGCACTGAGAGTACCTTCATCCGCACTGAGAGTATCTTCATCATCCGATGATTCCAGGTGGAGAGAAAACTCACTGCCTGAATCTTCCCCTCCCTCTTCTCCCTCAGACGCACTGTCAGTCTCATAATCCTGCTCAGAGGAAGATTCAAGAAGCATACCAACCACCTGCTGAGCAGTCATTCTACGGCTAGCCATAATCCTTACTAATAAAGGTAACTTGTCAAACAAGTCAACAACAACAAACCCTTTGTAAAATAAGTAATAGACAAAATGCGTCTTTATCAGAAAGACCTATATACTCTAAAACGATACCACTCACTTGCCAGAAGCAGCTAGACTCACCACCACCTACTCTGCACAGACACAGTAAGGATCAACAATATCCCACTAAAAAAGAAAAAGAAAAGAAAATTACACATAAGACAATGCAAAACACATCGCAAAGAATTTCATGCTCAAAACACTAACTAAATATGCTGCCATTATGACACCACTTACAAAAAAATTCATTCATGCATGACAATAATACTCATTTGGAGTAAATACAACAAAAATGTTTTTCTTACCAAAAAAATGCAACTACGCAAAACTGCAGAACAACCACTGCCGAAACCGCAAGCAGGAATCAAAAGCTTTACATTAGAATAAAAAGGAGAAATAAAACATTACAATCACATATGCAAATAATGCACTAGTCCACATACTATCCACCAGCCAAGCAAAAGTGGTAGGTGGGCCTAAAAGAATAAGGCCGATCTGCCCCCATCGAGCAGAAACAGCCAAAACATTCACCCTCATAAAGGGGGAGCAACCCATGCCCAAGGGGTCACTCCCCAACACCAACATTTAAAAAGCCCTGGTGTCTACTGGCTTCTGCCCCCCCCCCTAGGGGACAGATGGGCCTGAAAACATATGGCCGATCTGCCCCCAAAGGGGCAGAAATGACCTCAATAAATACCCCATAAAGGGGAGCGACCCTTGCCCAAGGGGCCGCTCCCAACAACACAAAAACAATCCCTGGTGGCCTAGTGGGCATACAACAAAATTAATTGTTTATTTGGGTCGATCTGCCCTTCCAAGGGGTCAGAAACGGCCCAAATAAATGCTACCCAAAGGGGAACGACCCTTGCCGAAGGGGCCGCTCCCCAAAAACATATTGCTCCCCCAAGGGGAGCGACCCTTGTCCATGGGGCCGCTCCCCAACAACACTAAAACAATGCCTGGTGTCTAATGGCTTCTGCCCCCCTTGGGGGCAGATGGGCCTAGACTCACAAGGCCGATCTGCCCCCAAGGGGGGGCAGAAACGGCCAAAATAAATGATCCCCAAAGGGGAGCGACCCTTGCCTAAGGGGCCGCTCCCCAAAAACATAATTTAATAAAAAAAAAATCCCTGTTGGCCTAGTGGGCACAGGGGGCAGACCCAACTAAACAAATTGCTCCCCCAAGGGGAGCGACCTTTGCCCAAGGGGCCGCTCCCCGACACACAAAGGGCTTTTACAAAACAAAAAAAACCCTGGTGGCCCAGTGGGCGCCACAAACCTTTTTAAAAAAAATATATATATATCCGATCTGCCTCCCCCAAAGGGGGGCAGAACCAACTACACATATTTCTCCCCCAAGGGGAGCGACCCTTGCCCAAGGGGCCGCTCCCCAAAACACAAAGGGCTTTTTAAAAAAAAAAATCCCTGGTGGCCCAGTGGGGGCACACACACCTTTTTAAAATATTAATTCGAAACGATCTGCCCCCCCCCCAAGGGGGGCAGACCCAACTGTACATATATCACCCCCAAGGGGAGCGACCCTTGCCCAAGGGGCCGCTCCCGACACGATTTGGGCATTTAAAAAAAAAAAAAACGAGCATTCCTGCTGCACGATGGCGCCCCAGGCGCGATCTTGCAGCAGGAATGCTTTTTAAAAGACATCGGAGGAAAGGAAAACCCTTTACTTTCCTCCGATGCCCTTTAAAATATACCCCCCACCCTCCACGAGGCAAAACTCACCTCTTTCTTTCCCAACGCGATGGAAGCAAATGGCTTCCAGCGCGTCGGGAAACACAAAGGAAACCTCCAATGACGTCAGCGCGCCTTGCGCGCTGACGTCATTGATGACGTGGGGGGGGGGCGGGGGGAGGCAGGGGAAGGGCTTCCCCTGCCTTCTCCGGTGCAGGCACAAAGATCGGTGTCCCACGGGGGGAGCGCCAGCGCTTCCCCCGTGGGTGGGTGTCACGACGGCTGGGAGCCGTCATGAGCACACGCCCACTGTCATGACGGCTCTCAGCCATCGTGAGCACCGAAGGGGTTAAACTTAAACGCAATTGGGTTGGTTCTGTTCTTGTTTCTCCTACCACTACAAAGAAAAATTGTGTTATTATTTTGTGCCGTAAAAAGTTGAAATGTTCTGTTGTATCACAAGAAATTGACGCAGATGGTAGATGGATTTTAGTTGAATTACTTATTAATGATAATATCTCTTTAACTGTATTCAATATTTATGGTCCAACTCAACCAGATTATACCTTCTGGCCTACTATTACAAATAAATGCTTGCAACACAAAGATGAATTTTTTAGCCTAGGTGAGGATTGCAACCAGATCATGGACCCCTTTATTGACCGTAAGTCCCAGGTGCGTTTTGTCCCTCACAAGGCTCACAAACAATTTCATAGTACCATCACACAGACACATCTCGTAGATGCTTGGAGATTATGTAACCCAGACCAAACAGAATTCTCTTTTTTCTCCCCTCCACATGGCTCCCTAACCCGATTAGATTATCTTTTCCTGTCCAAACCTTTAGCTCAAAATCTAATTTCTTCCTCGATTGAACCTATTTTGATTTCTGATCATGCTCCAATGATTGCTGATTTTGATCTGCTTCCTCCGCAACCCAAATCCTCCAGGTGGAGATTTAACAACTTCCTTTTACAGGATCCAGTTTTTTCTTCTTCCTTTGCCTCTTTTGCGGAAGAATTCTTTTCTTTTAACGAAGGTCCATCCGTTTCTCCTGCCTTGGTGTGGGATGCTTTCAAAGCTTCTGCCCGAGGTTTCATCATTGATTTTGTTTCTAGGAAAAAGAAACATTCCCTTATTCAACACAAAGCCTTACTCGATAATATCAAACACTTGGAGCATCAATTTTATACCTCTTCATCAGATTCTACTCTGCAGAAGCTTGTTCGTGCAACGCTGGAATTTAATAAGATCTCTACAGACAATGCTTCTTCTATTCTACTTCGTAGTAGTGCCCGATACCATGGTGGTCGCAATAAAGTTGGATCTCTTTTAGCCAACTACCTCAAGTCCAGAAAAGAGAGAACTCTGATAGATTCTATCCAGTCAACAGATGGGAAACTTCTTTTTAAAGACCATGACATTTTGGATGAATTTGCTGCCTTTTACGAAAACTTATATACTCCGGAGTCACCAGAACCGGCCCCTCTTATCGACTCGTATCTCAGCAGTATTACTCCTTCTTCATCTTCAGGTCTTGATTTCGATTCCCTAGATTCGGATATATCGATTCAGGAGATCACTAGCTCTCTAAGCTCACTAAAGAAAAACAAATCCCCTGGCCTGGATGGTTTTTCCGTAGAATTTTATTTACATTTTTCTAGTCTCTTACTCCCAAAACTCTTCAATCTCTTTCAGTATTTTTGCGCTACTGGTGCAACAAGTGGTACTTTCCTGGAAGCTTCTATCTGTCTTATTCATAAAGAAGGTAAGGATTCGAAATTCTGCAAAAATTATCGTCCTATTTCCTTGATAAATGTAGATTATAAAATTTTCGCTAAATTATTAGTGCTACGTCTTGAATCATTCTTGCCTCATTTAATTGGTCCAGAGTAGTGTGGTTTCGTCAAGGGCAGACTAACATCTGATAATTCCCGGCTATTCTTTAATGTCCTAAACAAAGCATCTACTCTATCCTATCCCTTAGCTGCAATATCTATCGACGCGGAGAAGGCTTTTGATTGAGTTGATTGGTCTTTTCTATTTAAATCACTTCGTTGGCATGGTTTTGGTCCTAAATTCATTTCCATGATTTCATTACTGTACACTACACCTACTGCCTCCACTATAGTTAATGGCCTTGTTTCAAATCGTTTTTCCCTTCATCGTGGTGTTCGACAGGGTTGTCCTTTATCTCCTCTTCTCTTTATCTTATCTCTTGAACCTTTTTTGTCTCACATCCGCCACAACGCTTCCATTTCTGGGTTTCTTTATGGAGACCAACACTTGAAGCTTTCTGCATATGCAGATGATATCTTACTTTTTATATCCAATCCGGAATCCTCTCTCCCTCCCCTTATTACAAGAGATTTCAGATTTTTCGGTGGTATCAGGATACAAAATTAATTCTGACAAAACAGAAATCCTCCCCATAACCAAATTTTGTTCTAAACATCATTTTGACCTAACGGGATTCCGCTGGAATAATTCTAAAATTAAATACCTAGGTGTATGGCTTACCAATTCTATTCCGGACTTAATTACAATAAATATAAAAGAAATCCTAGATCGGGTTTCCAAACTACTTTCCTCCTGGAACCCTCTCTTTCTTTTCTGGTGGGGACGTCTAGATTCTATCAAGATGATGGTCACTCTTATATTGTTATATGTTCTTTCAATGCTCCCAGTTCATATCCCTTCTTTTTACTTCAAAAATCTAGATTCCCTTCCTTCTAAATTCCTATGGAATAGTAAAAAATCCAGAATCTCTTTATCTCATCTCAGAAAGTTAAAAACTATTGGAGGCGTGAATTTCCCAAATTTTAGATTATATCATAAAGCCTCTTGTCTCAAACAGGCTTCTCATTGGCTTCATACAGATATCTCCGCTTTTACCCCTTTATGGGTCAATATTGAACGCTGCCTTTTCTCCTCTTTTTCTTTCCCAGAGATCCTCGCTTTTACCGCCCAAACTAGTCTCATGTCTTGCCCACTTTTTAAACACACTTGCTCATTATTAAGACCTCATTGTCAACCAAAGTCAACCTCTAGGAATACATTTTCGCGTTCTCCTCTTTGGCATAATTGCCTCCTTATCATCAACAACAGACCCTTATTTTGGAGCTCTTGGAGATCTAAGGGTATCATTTGGATTCAAGACATGTTTGATGGTCTTTCTCCATGTTCTTTTCCCCAGTTCCAAACCACTTTTCAGTGTCCTCGTTCGTTTTTGCACAAATTCTTGTTACTGATGGAAACCATTTTAGAAATTTTTTATTCTCTTCCCCCTGAAGACTCCCTGTTTACACAGGATCCGTTTGTCAGAATTTTATCGTTATCTCCAAGGGCCTCTCTTATTTATAAATTTTTTAACTCTGCTGATCCAGAACGAGTCAAGTCTAAGGTGGAACTTACGTGGGAAACGGATTTGTGTTGTGAATGGAGCATCGATTTCTGGAACAGGATCTGGACCAGATCGTTAAAAATCTCTAAATCTGCATCTACTGCTCAATCTATGTTTTTTCTATACCATAGATTATTTTTACTCCTATCTCCATTGCTACTTTTACACACTCTGATAACAAGACTTGCTGGTCTTGTGACCATCCTTTGGCTGATTTTTGTCACCTCCTTTTTTCTTGTCCTCACGTAGCCTCTTTTTGCTTACAAATTTGGTCTACGGTCTCGATTATTTTTAATCTTCATTTATCAAATATCCTTCTCTTCATAGGTAGTTTATCAGAATCACTTGGGTTACTGTCTCATGAACGAGGGTTGTTTGACCTCATGTTAGCCTTAGCCTTTCAACAGATTACACTTAATTGGAAATGTTCAAGCAAACTCTCAGTCAAATCTTGGTGGAACACTCTATGCCATTATCATAGGTTGGAGACTGCTTTCGCTTCCTGTCATAATCCACAGAGAAATAGGGACATATTCTGGTTACCATTAACTGTTTATTTGAATAAGATTGCCATTGTTCAGCCATCCCGTAATCGTTCTGAAAATTTCCAACCTCCATGATTTTCCTGTTCTACGTCTTTGCCTTTTTCCTCTTTTAAAATATTTATTATTGTAATTCTATTTGAACATATTAACCGCATTCCATTTTGTCCTGTTGTACGTTTATTGATATTTGACCCTCAGTTGTACAGTATATCTTATTTCTACCCTCTCTTTTCCCTCCCCCCCTTTTCATTCTCGTTTCCCTTATAGATCCTAAAAATTCGTAAACAGCTTTCTACTATGTTTTATGGCATATTTTATACCTTATATATTGATTATTCTTAAATACTGTTACGGCTTTTGCCCAATGTTGTATGTTGAACTTTTATGTCAATAAAGCTTATTAAACATAAAAAAAGATCCCGTGTTCAGACGGCCTCGGGCCGTTTCACCAGCAGCTGGTGTCCAACCAGTAAGTCCGGAGGAGAGACTTAGACTAAGATTAGGCTATATAAACGGAGGATGCCAGCTAGGTGTTTACGATCCGGACGGTTAATCACATCTGCAGGGCCAAGGCCAAGATTTGAGCCTGTTTCTGATCTGATTGGGAATACTCCTGACTGCTCTAGTTCGCCCAAACTCTGTAAAACCATGAAGCGAAAGAAGCCACAAAACCATTAGTCCCTTCTGAAATCTCATCCAGCGGTATTCGCTATGTTCACCAAGGGACTGAGGAGCAAAACATCTGGGTCTAGTGAAAGGAAAGTAACTCCTGGAGAGGTTAATGCGGATGAGTTGGACATAGATAAGTCTATTTCGCAATTGCTAGTTCTGGACCAGAGCAAACCTATTGCTCAGAACCTGGGGGAACCCTGTGCTCTAAATCAATCAATCGAGCTTAGCGAACAATGCCCGTTAAAGACTCTGGTTGAAGTTATGGAAACAGACCTGGAAGATACTAAGTCTAATTTGGAAAATAATGACGTTGGTAAAACGCCGCTATCTGAAGCTGCGGTTTCGCTGAAACCAATGGGCTCGATGGTAATATCTGACACTGTAAATGTGCCACAGCCTAAAGCTGAATTGACCCCACTTAGGGAGTTACCTGAGATGCCCCAGAATGCTCTCCAGGGGGCTGATTGTAGTTTTAACTCTGGGGACTTAGAGGATATAACATTGCCGGATATCGCGATACCCATGGAGAAAAATCAAGCAATGGAGGCCAATCTAAACTCTCTGACCGTCCGAGATCCAGCTGTGAGACTGTCAAGGGACTGTCCTCCTAGTTGCTCACAAATGCCAGCTTTGTATAGTAGAATGCCTACAAGTGTTCTTCTCTCTCAATCATTGGGACTAACGAATTTGGAAACGTCCCTAAGTAAAGAGGTACATGATATCTGGCAACTAATGAATAAGGGGGCGAACGAGAATGAAGATGTATATGCGAACAGGGGAGGGAGGGAAAAGTCTGGTATATTAAGTGCTCTAGAGAGGATTCTCTCATCAATTTTAACTTTGCTAGAAAAGTGTACTGTAAATTCTGATCATGTTTTGATGTGCTGTCCCCTATCCTGGTGGGTGTGCAGTTTCTAACTTCCCCCGGTACCTCTTTAGGACAGGTGGAAAAGAGTATTGATTTGAACACCCAGACTACTCAGACTAATATAGTGGCAAGAGAAATGGGAGTCCAAGTGGGACTTTCCAGTGGCCTAGTAGCCCCCTCATCCGGGCAGACTGGGGATAGTAAAGCAGTAAATTACATGTGTTGTACCGCCCCTTATAATCAGTCGTCCATGGATGATGTCTCGACAGGAGTCGTAAATGAAAATGTATAGGGCTCTGCACCTTTTTATCCAATTTTTAAAGAAGGAAACCCTAGTAGTCTGAATGATCTAGCCTGTATAACCGCTCCCTCTTCTATTGAGCAGACTAAGGGTGAAATTGTCTTTGACCCCCCCCCCCCCGGGCAGGGTGTCTTTCAAGTCGAGTGTAATGGGGTTAAAGTGCGTAAGGGAAAAAATTTAAAAAAACGGCGTATTACAAAACATAAACCAAAAAAGTTGAGGATCTCTGAGGCCATGGAAGGACTTGAAAATGTCATTTTGTCCCAAAAAAGAAAAGAGTTCAAGGCTGCTGGGTCACATGGTGGTCAAGAATTCGACTGCCTGGATGTGAATTTTCTTCCTTCTTCCTCAATTTTGAGAGAGTTGTCCACATTGGGGGGATTAAGATAAATGGAGGGGCATAAGTATGGGGGGATAGTAGGCTGTAATGGAACAGGCTACAAGGAAGGGGGAGGATCTGGAGCTGAACGGGAGACTCAAAAGTCAGAGCCGGTCCAGGTTGTTAAGGGGAATATGGGAGAAGGAATAAATAATACCTCGTCAGAGGCAGGGCAGATGATGGCTAGCTCTCCCTCTAATCTTTTGTGTACTGAGTTTTCCCCTGGTCAGATTACACTTAAGCACAGAAGGTTGCATGGGGAGGGTGGTGGGTTCCGCCTCTTCATCCCCTTTTTCCTCCTCTTCTTCACCCTTTGCAAACACAGAGGTGCTGGTGGTAGAACAAACGTATAGTGATAATGTTCCGGTAAGGCGCAAGCCAGGACAAGTATCTAATACTCTGATTTTTGTTTCGCTATTTGACAGATGTAGGAAGGTGGAATCTGACTG
Source organism: Calotriton arnoldi (assembly GCA_963921515.1). Lineage (NCBI taxonomy): Eukaryota > Metazoa > Chordata > Amphibia > Caudata > Salamandridae > Calotriton > Calotriton arnoldi. The sequence continues at coordinate 875,093 of CAWUFW010005083.1, forward strand.
CATGGTTGCCCCCACTTTTTTCCTGGTGTTTTGCTGGTTTTCGACTTAGTTTGGCTGGGATCCTGCTATTCAGGACCCCAGTCTATCTGCTTCCCCTTTAAATTGATTGCATGTACTTTAGGTACACTCCAGATTGGATTCTGGGGAACCCTTATAAGTCCCTAGTATATGGTATACTATGTACCCAGGGCATAGGTACCCCAGAGGCCTCCCAGGGGCTGCCGCATGTATTATGCCACCCCTGAGAGGCCACCCAAAATGACACAACAGGTCTGTTACAGCAACCTGTGTAAGGTGGTGTATCCACCCCTTACTGAGATATAGGTTCCCTATATCTCTCCGTATCACTGCACATGTAAACCTATCAGTCACCCCTATGGCAGGCCTTAACAATCCTGAAGGCAGGGTGCTGGGTTTCGTGTGAGAGGGTGCCCATGCATGAGCAGAGCCCTCTGCAGCTTTCGGAATCTTCATTCCGGGGTTGTTTGTGAATCATACCTTGGAATCATACCTCCACCCCAGTAACTGGAGTGGGAGGTATGATTCCACCCTACTAGAGGGAGAAACATGGCACCACCGGTACACCCGGTACCAGCTTAACAGAACCCTGGCATCACAAAATGGATGCTGCAGCCACAGACACGAGTCTGCCCTCCTGCTGCTGGACGAAACTCCGGCAGGGGAGGCCTGGACAATAGGTTTCCTGTCACGGGGAGGTGTGACCACCTCCCAGACAGGCTTTAGTGTATTGGGGCTGGGTGGGTGCACTCCAAGAGTGCTTTGAAGTCTGCACTGGGGGCACATTTGGTGTCCCTGTGCATAGTCCTGCTCAAACCGGTTGCAGGGGCTACCAGCCCCTGCTCTGGCGCGAAACTGGACAAAGGAAATGGGTGTAGCCACCCCTCTTTCCTAACCCTCCCATAGGTGGGTCCCCAGAGTTTGTCCCACCCCTTCCTTGGGTATAAAGTAGGAACCCCTGACTACAGGACTTTCGATTTACCTGGATGAAACTCTGATACAGAATCCCAGAACTTCAACTATCTACACGACGTTGGATTACCGAAGAATCTCCCTTGGAGTAAAGGAGTTACTCCCCTGCTTGTCAGGCACCAAAGACGCAACTGACCAGTTGGCATCTCCGAAGCTCCTGCGGACTCCGAAGAATATTGCCACACAGGAGGTGGGTTCCCGAGGTCTCTGAGGTTGATCTGTGCCCACAGCAATTCTGAGGCCCGTATCCCTCGTGGAGACCATGCAACCCGAACCCCTGGACACCGCGATCATTTGCAGAAGCATCAGCTTTGAGGCAACCTCTGATGCTGAGCTTTGAGTTACTTGTAGCCCTGACCCCGAGCAGCAATTCCTCTGAAGATTGCCAGCCTACACTCCACGAGTGTTCCGTGAGCTGGCCCTTTGTGTTTTCTCTCAAGGTCCCTTCGCGATCCCTGGTCCATCGACTGGTGGGTCCCTGTGAAGGCAACACTAAGATTAATTGGGCTACCCTGGTTGCTCCAGACGTGCCCTGATTCTCCATTGCTTGGGGAGTCCCCCGCACCTTGCTGGTCCGCACCAAAGCATCTTTACTCTTCCTGTGTGGGTTGCTGTTGCCAAGGCTTGTTGTGTTCAATCCGAGCACCGACACCCCAGCACTCGACATCCTTTGCGGCACAGCTCTAATCCGGCTCCTGGTTGTCCTTGACGTCTCCTGGACCCCTTGGCTGCGGAGTCAAGCTTCACCTCTTCGCACCTGAAGCACCCGACATCGGTGGGCATTTGATTGCTCCGCTCCTGGTCACGTGAAGTGACCCAGACTTTGTCCCCTCTGCTTTCAGGTTCTTCACATCTTCGATCCAGGCTTGGATCACCCCGGACACTTTTCTTCTTCACGGCAGCAACACTTTGCAGCAGATCGCCATTGAAATCAACGACGATTCCCGACGCCATTTGCCACCTATGCACCCGGCTTCCCTGGGTGAGGTAACTCGAGTACTACGGTGCTCCCGTGGGTGTTGGCCCTAGAACCCCTTAAGTCTAAAGGGGTTTGCTCAAAGTCCTCTTCTAAGTGTCCTTTTGCTTTAAAATTCCAACCGCGACTTTCCTCATAGAATCCTACGGCACTCGCGGCTGTGTTCTCACACTGCACACGTCCCCCGTGGGTCTCCTGTGTCACTACCTTGGGTGGTTCCTTGGGGTCCCAGCGATTCTACGTGCTCTAGGCACTGTGTCTAGTCAAGTCGTGGTTCTTATACCACTTTCTTAATATATGGTTTGGTCTCCCCCTGGGGCCCATTGTATATTGTGCTATTTACTGTCGTTTTACTACTGTGATATTGTGTATCTTGGACTCTAATCTCATAAAGAGATTAGTAGTTAGTGTTTAGAAATAAATACATATATTTTATATATATACCTGGTGTGGTTCTCCTTTCATTTGGTCATTCAAGAGGTTATAATCTGGTAAACCAAGCTGCTTTACACTCCTTCAAGACTTAGCCTGAAGGCTGCTCTCCATAGCTACCACTAGGATAGCTTTCAATAAAGGTTGTATTTAAACCTATCATCAATAAGGGTCGTTTGGACTGGTGCAAGGTGCCCAATATAACTAGTGGACAGCATATGCCAGGCCAACTTCTCACATTGGTGTGCAGCAGTTGGATTCAAGCTTGCTATTGCTTTACCAGATAATCTCTTTGAGTGACTAACTGAAAACCACTATAGGTACATAGGTACATATAAATCAAGTTTAGAATACAGTAAGTTCTACTGAACTTAGAGTTGTGTGTCAAGGGCTTAGCACACCCTTTCTACAACTCAAGTGAGTTTAGTAGGCCCCACTAGAGTAGGTAGGTGCATACACCACACCACACTAGTCATGTCTTCAAGGGCAGAAGTCAGTGGACCTCTCCCAACTAAGTATGACCAGGTCTCATACCAAGAATTGAGGACTATGTGTGCCTCTAGGAAATTGAAGACAGGGAAAAGCCCAACCACACAACATCTCATAAAGTTGTTGCTTGAAGATGACCTCAAAAAAGACCCCAGGGTCTGATGAGGTTGGCAAAGGGGGTGGGACATCAGAAGAGGAAAGGCCAGGTAGTGAACACTACTATGACCCAGACTCTGATGCTGGCCAGGGGGATCAAAATGATTCTAACCTGGAACAGCCATTCCTTCCTGAAGGTGAGGAAGGAGACGCCAGTGGGGTTCTCTTTACCCCACCTGGAAGGGTTAATAGTCTACCAAGAAGATCAAGATCTCCTTCTCAGGAATCTAATCATTCTGGTACTTCTATAGGGTCCTCTGCTTCTCATAAAAGGGCATCCTCTTATGAGAAGAAATGCCAACTGCTTGAGTTTGAGAGAGCTAAGCTCAGAATCAAGAGAGAGCAATTGGCCTTAGACAGGGAATCCCTGGAGCTTCAGAGAGCTTCTCAAAAGTTGGGGCTAGAGCCCCATGGTGGCAGCAACAGTGTCCCTAGGAATAGAGAAGATACTCATCCGCATAGGAACCTGAACAAGATTGTCCCTCCCTACCAGAGTGGGGATGACATCCACAAATGGATAACTGCACTGGAGAGGGCCTGTAAAGTACAGAGGGTCCCTCAGGAGCAATGGGCAGCAATCTTGTGGCTCTCCTTTGCAGACAAAGGTAGAGACAAGCTCCTCACTGTAAGGGAAGAGGATGCTGATAATTATAAAGTCCTGAAGAGTGCTCTGATTGAAGGGTTTGGCCTAACCACTGAACAATACAGGTTAAAGTTCAGAGACACCCAAAAGGCACAGACTCAGGACTGGGTTGACTTTGTAGATTGTGCTACTAAGGCTCTGGAAGGTTGGATACATGGCAGCAAGGTGCATGACTTTTTAGGATTGTACAATTTGATTATGAGGGAGCAGATCCTTAATAATTGTCAAAACCAGCTTTTACACCAGTACCTGGTGGACTCTGATCTGACCTCTCCCCAAGAATTGGGAAAGAAGGCAGACAAATGGGCCAGAACCAGAGTAAAGCCAAAGAATCAGGGTGGTGACCAGAAGAAAGATTCTTCCAAAAACCAAGAGAAAGGTGGGGATAAATCAAAAGACAAATCCCCTACAGGGCCCCAAAAGTCCTCTCCTGGGGGTGGTTCCCAAACTCCTTCCTCCCCTGAAAAGAAACCTTATTGCCATACCTGTAAGAAGCCTGGCCACTGGAAAAATGACCCCAGTTGCTCCAAGGCTGGCAATAAGGAAAATGTTCCTCCCAGCAATACTACCACTCCTCCTGGTACTACAAGTAGTAATCCCCCAGGTGGTAGTAATGCACCCAAAAAGTTAGGTGCATTTTCATGGGGAACTGAGGTGGATCCTGGATTACTAAGGTCCCCCTCACAGGCCTCCTTAGTCTGTGATGGTGGCATGGGATTTGCCACTTTTACTATGAGCCCCAATACTTTGGGCAAGTACAGACAGGAGCCCCTAATCAATGGTCAGAAGGTGTTGGCATTCAGGGACACAGGGGCTAGTGTCACCATGGTGACAGGGAAACTAGTGCCCCCTCAACAGCTTTTACCTGAGTTCAAGTACCAGGTGACCAACATTAATGGTATCAGAACAGATCATCCCATGGCCATAGTCAATCTCAGCTGGGGAGGGGTCACTGGCCCAAAGAGAGTGGCAGTGCCACCAAACTTGCCTGTAGATTGCCTGTTGGGCAATGATCTGGAGGTTTCAGCCTGGGCTGAAGTTGAATACCAGGCCCATTTAAAAATATTGGGCCTCTCTGAGAAGGTTGGTGGGGCTGTTAGGGCCTCAGCCCCATCCCAGGGAAATTTTGGAGAAGTGGAGCCTGAAAAAATGGCCCACTCTACTCCCCAAGAGAGCAGAAGGGTTGAAGAAAAGTCTTCTTCCCCCCAGACTATAGGTAAGGGTCAGCTTCCTCAGGGAACTGATCCTACCCCTAGTGAAGGAACTGCCCCAGAGGTGGTCAGGCCTGGCCTGGCAACACCCCTGATGGCAGGGGACCCTTCCAAGGTGGTACCCAGTCTGGAGCAGGTAACCTGCCCCCCTCTACCCTCCCTCTGTCAGCCCAGGGCTGCAGAGGTCAGAGAGGTCAGTGGACCCCTAAGGGCTCCCTGTCCAGAGGAACCCCCTCATCCACAGATTAGGGGCACCCAGTCTAGTAGCCCTAGCCGGGTGAAAATTCCTCAGCACACTGAGGGATCCCTCTTACCATTGTGTAGGGACCTCCCCCAGATGGACTCTGTTGGGCAAAGGCAAACCTGGGACCAAGTGGTTCCAAACCTACCATGTCCCTCCATTGTTCCAACCAAAGGGACCCAACCCCCAGCTGTAGGCTGCCAGAGGTTGACCCTTAGGGCCAGATATAACTCAGTCATGGAAAGAAAGGCCTCCATGGTGACCAGTGATCTGAGGAAGCTGAGGCCAACTTTATTAGGGCCTCACTTCTCTACTCAGACACCCCACCAGCCTTTTACTTTGCCAAAACACCCTACAGGTAGTAATTCCAAATGGTGGAGATCATCCAATACCCTTGGGGTTAGGAATTGCTTAGTGGACCATAAGACAGGGGTTAACCATGCTAGTGCAGGGTCTTCCTTATATGGCCACTTAGTCAATAAAGGCTCAACTAGGCAAGGTTAGCCTTATCTCCTTTTGTTTGGGGGGGTGTTATGTAGGAAGGTGGAATCTGATCGCATGGTTGCCCCCACTTTTTTCCTGGTGTTTTGCTGGTTTTCGACTTAGTTTGACTGGGATCCTGCTATTCAGGACCCCAGCCTATCTGCTTCCCCTTTAAATTGATTGCATGTACTTTAGGTACACTCCAGATTGGATTCTGGGGTACCCTTATGAGGCCCTACTATATGGTACCCATGTACCCAGGGCATAGGTACCCCAGAGGCCTCCCAGGGGCTGCAGCATGTATTATGCCACCCCTGAGAGGCCACCCAAAATGACACAACAGGTCTGTTACAGCAACCTGTGTAAGGTGGTGTATCCACCCCTTACTGAGATATAGGTTCCCTATATCTCTCCGTATCACTGCACATGTAAACCTATCAGTCACCCCTATGGCAGGCCTTAACAATCCTGAAGGCAGGGTGCTGGGTTTCATGTGAGAGGGTGCCCATGCATGAGCAGAGCACCTCTGCAGCTTTCGGAATCTTCATTCCGGGGTTGTTTGTGATGCAGCCAACCATATACTCTTAAGTGCATTATAACCTCCCGGTAAATGCTAACTTGAGAATGGCTGCATGGAAACATGTCGTGTTTGGTGTCAAACACCTTGGAATCATACCTCCACCCCAGTAACTGGGATGGGAGGTATGATTCCACCCTAATAGAGGGAGAAACATGGCACCACCGGTACACCCGGTACCAGCTTAACAGAACCCTGGCATCACAAAATGGATGCTGCAGCCACAGACACGAGTCTGCCCTCCTGCTGCTGGACAAAACTCTGGCAGGGGAGGCCTGGACAATAAGTTTCCTGTCACGGGGAGGTGTGACCACCGCTTAGACAGGCTTTAGTGTATTGGAGCTGGGTGGGTGCACTCCAAGAGTGCTTTGAAGTCTGCACTGGGGGCACATTTGGTGTCCCTGTGCATAGTCCAGCTCAAACCGGTTGCAGGGGCTACCAGCACCTGCTCTGGCACGAAACTGGACAAAGGAAATGGGTGTAGCCACCCCTCTTTCCTGACCCTCCCATAGGTGGGTCCCCAGAGTTTGTCCCACCCCTTCCTTGGGTATAAAGTAGGAACCCCTAACTACAGGACTTTAGATTTACCTGGACGAAACTCTGATACAGAATCCCAGAACTTCAACTATCTACACGACGTTGGATGACCGAAGAATCTCCCTTGGAGTAAAGGAGTTACTCCCCTGCTTGGCAGGCACCAAAGACGCAACTGACCAGTTGGCATCTCCGAAGCTCCTGTGGACTCCGAAGAATATTGCCACACAGGAGGTGGGTTCCCGAGGTCTCTGAGGTTGATCTGTGCCCACAGCAAGTCTGAGGCCCGTTTCCCTTGTGGAGACCGTGCAACCCGAACCCCTGGACACAGCAACCATTTGCAGAAGCATCAGCTTTGAGGCGACCTCTGAGGCTGAGCTTTGGGTTACTTGTAGCCCTGACTCCGAGCAGCAATTCCTCCGAAGATTGCCAGCCTACACTCCACGAGTGTTCCGTGAGCTGGCCCTTTGTGTTTTCTCTCGAGGTCCCTTCGCGATCCCTGGCCGTCGACTGGTGGGTCCCTGTGAAGGCCACACTAAGATTATTTGGGCTACCCTGGTTGCTCCAGACGTGCCCTGACTCTCCATTGCTTGGGGAGTCCCCGGGACCTTGCTGGTCCGCACCAAAGCATCTTTACTCTTCCTGCGTGGGGTGCTGTTGCCAAGGTTTGTTGTGTTCAATCCGAGCAGCAACACCCCAGCACTCGACTTCCTTCATGGGACAGCTCGAATCCGGATCCTGGTCGTCCTCGACGTCTCCTGGACCCCTTGGCTGCAAAGTCAAGCTTCACCTCTTCGCACCTGAAGCACCCGACATCGGTGGGCATTTGATTGATCCGCTCCTGGTCACGTGAAGTGACCCAGACTTTGTCCCCTCTGCTTTCAGGTTCTTCACATCTTCGATCCAGGCTTGGATCACCCCGGACACTTTTCTTCTTCACGGCAGCAACACTTTGCAGCAGATCGCCATTGAAATCAACGACGATTCCCGACACCATTTGCCACCTATGCACTCGGCTTCCCTGGGTGAGGTAACTCGAGTACTATGGTGCTCCCGTGGGTGTTGGCCCTAGAACCCCTTAAGTCTAAAGGGGTTTGCTCAAAGTCCTCTCCTAAGTGTCCTTTTGCTTTAAAATTCCAACCGCGACTTTCCTCATAGAATCCTACGGCGCTCGCGGCTGTGTTCTCACACTGCACACGTCCCCCGTGGGTCTCCTGTGTCACTACCTTGGGTGGTTCCTTGGGGTCCCAGCGATTCTACGTGCTCTAGGCACTGTGTCTAGTCAAGTCGTGGTTCTTATACCACTTTCTTAATATATGGTTTGGTCCCCCCCTTGGGCCCATTGTATATTGTGCTATTTACTGTCGTTTTACTACTGTGATATTGTGTATCTTGGACTCTAATCTCATAAAGAGATTAGTAGTGAGTGTTTAGAAATAAATACGTATATTTTATATATATGCCTGGTGTGGTTCTCCTTTCATTTGGTCATTCAACAGGTTATAATCTGGTAAACCAAGCTGCTTTACACTCCTTCAAGACTTAGCCTGAAGGCTGCTCTCCATAGCTACCACTAGGATAGCTTTCAATAAAGGTTGTCTTTAAACCTATCATCAATAAGGATCGTTTGGACTGGTGCAAGGTGCCCTCTATAACTAGCGGACAGCATATGCCAGGCCAACTTCTCACAGTGCAGAGTTGTACTCGTGTCAGCTGGCACACAATGGTGACCTAGAGAAATGGTGAGCAATCTACATCTTCAAACTGTGGTACATCTGTCCAAGAGGGGAATATTCACCCAACAAGGCCCTAGAGCCACCATTCTGCCATCACAAGAAACAGTAGGGCAGCTGTGCACCATCACTGTCAATCATTGCCCACTTTTCATCACTGCGTGGCTGTGGACATGAGTACAGCACCTTACTTCATGTTCACCACAATGACATTTTTGGGCTTTTCAACTCTCTCGCCTTTCTGGTTTTAACTAAGGGTGTTCTCCACTAAGCAGTGTGTCCTGTATCATTTTCTGTCCTGATGATGACTTTGTAAAGCAATCACTGAGGTCGAAACTTAATCGATACAGCAATGAACAGACTAGATCCCCTTGGATCCATTTATTTATTAAGCTGAGTGTAATACGGCACCAACACCGACCAACTCTCAGGAATGCAACATGGCGGCCAGTGCAGAATCGTACTAGCGGAAGGTTAGCGTACCAGCATACGCGGTACGTTCAACGGAAGACGCCGACAATATCCGGACGGAAGGCGCGGATGATATCCGGAATGAGGAGCTGAGGGTAGATCCGGAGATGCTGGAAAAGGGAGACGGGACACCGCTGGAGTACGAGGAAGCTGCCCGAAGAAACGAGGAAGGTCAGAAGCGAGACCCCGAAGACAACGGTACGGGAGCCGGCAAGCCGACAACACGCCCGCTTGATGAGAGCCCCACTGTTACCGCTGGCATCCCGGAAGAGGAAGCCATCGGTGCACCCACTGCCAAGTCCCAGGAGGGTCCTGGCCACAGGCAAGTGTCTTCCCTTAATATGCATGCGATACTCCGCTGGTGGGCGGGAAGCACACGCTAACAACCACACTTAAGAAAAGCTGTTTCACGGGTGTGGTGACGGGAGCACCAAACTATCCCCGGATACATCGCGCTGTAGTTACAATGTTTTTTTTTCTTTTCATTGTTTGAGGCGGACCTCCTAAACATTCCCCGACGGTTGGTGGATATCCAGAAAGTACAAGGGAACGACCTTGGAAAGGACGTACGGCCAAGAAGCATAAGAAGGAGACCGCCCCCCGCACCCCCTGTTTTCTTCAAACCTTATTGTTTTGGTGAATTAATAAGACTGCTCCAACAGTATCACATCATTTCCCCAATAAAATCTAAAAAAGAAGACCATACCTCTCTTCCTCACGTGTCTTGTTTACACTGCCCCCTTTTTAGTCTGAAAAGGGTGAAAGACGTAGGTAAGGAAAAAGGGGGGGGGGAGAGGGAACGGCCAAGACAACACTGAGAATCCTGTTTGAACCATTGTTCCAGCTTCCATGCTTGACCGCAGTCATTCGTTGTTACCTTTTATACACACAAAACAAGTGTTTTCCTCACCATTGTCTGCGTGATCACTGAGTGCGCTTATGGCTTACTCTATTGTTTTATATACACTGTCGGTGATTTTTGTCTTTATTTAACTATATGCGCATACCAATAGAGGCTAGTGCTCTTTTTGTGACTGTCAGTGTTTACAGTAATTAAATTGTAATACAAGTCATGAGTAATTTCTCTTATTATCATTATTGATTGCAATTGATCTGCTATTAAAATATTTTTTTTTCCAAACGGGGCTTTCGCAAACTCCTCTATAATATCAAAAGAACCTCGTGCTTCGGTGAGGAGATAGCTTCCTGATACGATATGAGGACAATGATTAGACTTGACAGCTCAGTGAAAAGACATCATGGGAGACAAGTACCCCGGTCAGAAGACAACCTTCATGATACCCTGCTCCTCAGTGTGATGACATCCTTAATACCACATGCCTCAGAAAAGCCATGCCTCTTAGGTGAGATGCTGCTAGAATCATAAGCCTCCCAGAGGGAAGGCTGCTGGTACCTGATCTTCCATAGATAACCAAGCCTTTGGAGGCCATCCATCAGTGGGAAGACACCCTGGCAACACAGGGCTTAGTAAGGAAACCGTGGGACCCCTGCACATACCTTCATTAAGAGACACCCTTAGAACTCCATGGAAAACAGGTGTTGAACCCCAGGCTTCAGTGAGGACAGAACTTCATGTTTCAGTCATGAGATGACTGACTAACCTCAAGGCTCAATGTCAGGTGGACTTTATACCCAAAGCCTCACTGACGTGCTCTGGTTCCTTCACGTCAGTGATCAGATGCCATGGGAACACTGTAGGAAGGTGGAATCTGACTGCATGGTTGCCCCCACTTTTTTCCTGGTGTTTTGCTGGTTTTCGACTTAGTTTGGCTGGAATCCTGCTATTCAGGACCCCAGCCTATCTGCTTTCCCCTTAAATTGATTGCATGTACTTTAGGTACACTCCAGATTGGATTCTGGGGTACCCTTATAAGTCCCTAGTATATGGTATACTATGTACCCAGGGCATAGGTACCCCAGAGGCCTCCCAGGGGCTGCAGCATGTATTATGCCACCCCTGAGAGGCCACCCAAAATGACACAACAGGTCTGTTACAGCAACCTGTGTAAGGTGGTGTATCCACCCCTTACTGAGATATAGGTTCCCAATATCTCTCCATATCACTGCACATGTAAACCTACCAGTCACCCCTATGGCAGGCCTTAACAATCCTGAAGGCAGGGTGCTGGGTTTCGTGTGAGAGGGTGCCCATGCATGAGCAGAGCCCCTCTGCAGCTTTCGGAATCTTCATTCCATGCAGCCAGACCATATACTCTTAAGTGCATTATAACCTCGCGGTAAAAGCTAACTTGAGAATGGCTGCATGGAAACATGTAGTGTTTGGTGTCAAACACCTTGGAATCATACCTCCACCCCAGTAACTGGGGTGGGAGGTATGATTCCACCCTACTAGAGGGAGAAACATGGCACCACCGGTACACCCGGTACCAGCTTAACCGAACCCTGGCATCACAAAATGGATGCTGCAGCCACAGACACGAGTCTGCCCTCCTGCTGCTGGACGAAACTCCGGCAGGGGAGGCCTGGACAATAGGTTTCCTGTCACAGGGAGGTGTGACCACCTCCCAGACAGGCTTTAGTGTATTGGGGCTGGGTGGGTGCACTCCAAGAGTGCTTTGAAGTCTGCACTGGGGGCACATTTGGTGTAACTGTGCATAGTCCAGCTCAAACCGGTTGCAGGGGCTACCAGCCCCTGCTCTGGCGCGAAACTGGACAAAGGAAATGGGTGTAGCCACCCCTCTTTCCTGACCCTCCCATAGGTGGGTCCCCAGAGTTTGTCCCACCCCTTCCTTGGGTATAAAGTAGGAACCCCTGACTACAGGACTTTAGATTACACCTGGACTAAACTCTGACACAGAAACCAAGTACTTCGACGATCTACACTACGCTGGATGACTGAAGAATCTCCCTTGGAGTAAAGGAGTTACTCCCCTGCAAGGCAGGCACCTTTAACGCAACTGACCGGTTGGCATCTCCGAAGCTCCTGCGGACTCCGAAGAATATTGCCACACAGGAGGTGGGTTCCCGAGGTCTCTGAGGTCGATCTGTGCCCACAGCAAGTCTGAGGCCTGTATCCCTCGTGGAGACCGTGCAACCCGAACCCCTGGACACCGCGACCATTTGCAGAAGCATCAGCTTTCCGGCAACCCCTGAGGCTGACCTTTGGGTTACTTGTAGCTGACCCCGAGCAGTAATTACACCGAAGATTAATGGCCTCCACTCAAAGAGTGCTCCGTGGGCCGCCATTTTGTGATTCCTCTCGAGGTCCCTTCGCGATCCCTGGTCCGTTGACCTGTGGGTCCCCAAGAAGGCAACTCTAACTTTAATTGGGCTTCCCTGGTTGCTCCAGACGTGCCCTGACTCTCCATCACTTGGGGAGTCCCCAGGACCTTGCTGGTCCTCACAGAAGCATCTTTTTCTCTTCCTGCGTGGGTTGCTGTTGCCAAGGCTTGTTGTGTTCAATCCGAGCACCGACACCCCAGCACTCGACATCCTTCGTGGGACAGCTCGAATCCGGCTCCTGGTTGTCCTCGGCATCTCCTGGACCCCGTGGCTGCAGAGTCAAGCTTCACCTCTTCGCACCTGAAGTACCCGACATTGGTGGGCATTCGATTGCTCCGCTCCTGGTCACTGGCTAGTGACCCAGACTCTGTCCCCTCTGCTTTCAGGTTCTTCACATCTTCGATCCAGGCTTGGATCATCCCGGACACTTTTCTTCTTCACGGCAGCAGCACTTTGCAGCAGATCGCCATTGAAATCAACGACGATTCCCGACACCCTTTGACACCTATGCACCCGGCTTCCCTGGGTGAGGTAACTCGAGTACTACGGTGCTCCCGTGGGTGTTGGCCCTAGAACCCCTTAAGTCTAAAGGGGTTTGCTCAAAGTCCTCTCCTAAGTGTCCTTTTGCTTTAAAATTCCAACCGCGACTTTCCTCATAGAATCCTACGGCGCTCGCGGCTGTGTTCTCACACTGCACACGTCCCCGTGGGTCTCCTGTGTCACTACCTTGGGTGGTTCCTTGGGGTCCCAGCGATTCTACATGCTCTAGGCACTGTGTCTAGTCAAGTCGTGGTTCTTATACCACTTTCTTAATATATGGTTTGGTCCCCCCTGGGGCCCATTGTATATTGTGCTATTTACTGTCGTTTTAATATTGTGATATTGTGTATCTTGGACTCTAATCTCATAAAGAGATTAGTAGTGAGTGTTTAGAAATAAATACATATATTTTATATATATAACTGGTGTGGTTCTTTCATTTGGTCATTCAAGAGGTTATAATCTGGTAAACCAAGCTGCTTTACACTCCTTCAAGACTTAGCCTGAAGGCTGCTCTCCATAGCTACCACTAGGATAGCTTTCAATAATGGTTGTCTTTAAACCTATCATCAATAAGGGTCGTTTGGACTGGTGCAAGGTGCCCACTATAACTAGTGGACAGCATATGCCAGGCCAACTTCTCACATTGGTGTGCAGCGGTTGAATTCAAGCTTGCTATTGCTTTACCAGATAATCTCTTTGAGTGACTAACTGAAAACCACTATAGGTACATAGGTACATATAAATCAAGTTTAGAATACAGTAAGTTCTACTGAACTTAGAGTTGTGTGTAAAGGGCTTAGCACACCCTTTCTACAACTCAGGAGAGTTTAGTAGGCCCCACTAGAGTAGGTAGGTGCGACACCACACCACACTAGTCATGTCTTCAAGGGCAGAAACCAGTGGGTCTCTCCCAACTAAGTATGACCAGGTCTCATACCAAGAGTTGAGGACTATGTGTGCCTCTAGGCAATTGAAGACAGGGAAAAGCCCATCCACACAACACCTCATACAGATGTTGTTAGCAGATGACCTCAGAAAGACCCCAGGGTCTGATGAGGTTGGCAAAGGGGGTGGGGCAGCTGAAGAGGAAAGGCCAGGCAGTGAACACTACTATGACCCAGACTCTGATGCTGGCCAGGGGGATCAAAATGATTCCAACCTGGAAAATCCAATTCTTCCTGAAGGTGAGGAAGGAGACCCCAGTGGGGTTCTCTTTACCCCACCTGGAAGGGTTAATAGTCTACCAAGAAGATCAAGATCTCCTTCTCAGGAATCTAATCATTCTGGTACGTCTATAGGGTCCTCTGCTTCTCATAAAAGGGCATCCTCTTATGAGAAGAAATGCCAACTGCTTGAGTTTGAGAGAGCTAAGCTCAGAATCAAGAGAGAGCAATTGGCCTTAGACAGGGAATCCCTGGAGCTTCAGAGAGCTTCTCAAAAGTTGGGGCTAGAGCCCCATGGTGGCAGCAACAGTGTCCCTAGGAATAGAGAAGATACTCATCCGCATAGGAACCTGAACAAGATTGTCCCTCCCTACCAGAGTGGGGATGACATCCACAAATGGATAACTGCACTGGAGAGGGCCTGTAAAGTACAGAGGGTCCCTCAGGAGCAGTGGGCAGCAATCTTGTGGCTCTCCTTTGCAGACAAAGGTAGAGACAAGCTCCTCACTGTAAGAGAAGAGGATGCTGACAATTATAAAGTCCTGAAGAGTGCTCTGTTTGATGGGTTTGGCCTAACCACTGAACAATACAGGTTAAAGTTCAGAGACACCCAAAAGGCACAGACTCAGGACTGGGTTGACTTTGTAGATTGTGCTACTAAGGCTCTGGAAGGTTGGATACATGGCAGCAAGGTGCATTACTTTTTAGAATTGTACAATTTGATTATGAGGGAGCAGATCCTTAATAATTGTAAAAACCAGCTTTTACACCAGTACCTGCTGGACTCTGATCTGACCTCTCCCCAAGAATTGGGAAAGAAGGCAGACAAATGGGTCAGAACCAGAGTAAAGCCAAATAATCAGGGTGGTGACCAGAAGAAAGATTCTTCCAAAAACCAAGAGAAAGGTGGGGATAAATCAAAAGACAAATCCCCTTCAGGGCCCCAAAAGTCCTCTCCTGGGGGTGGGTCCCAAACTCCTTCCTCCCCTGAAAAGAAACCTTATTGCCATAACTGTAAGAAGCCTGGCCACTGGAAAAATGACCCCAGTTGCTCCAAGGCTGGCAATAAGGAAAATGTTCCTCCCAGCAATACTACCACTCCTCCTGGTACTACAAGTAGTAATCCCCCAGGTGGTAGTAATGCACCCAAAAAGGTAGGTGCCTTCTCATGGGGAACTGAGGTGGACCCCAGTTTATCAAGGTCCTCCTCCCAGGCCTCCTTAGTCTGTGATGGTGGCATGGGATTTGCCACTTTTACTATGAGTCCCAATACTTTGGGCAAGTACAGACAGGAGCCCTTAATAAATGGTAAGAAGGCTGTGGCACTTAGGGACACAGGGGCTAGTGTCACCATGGTGACAGGGAAATTAGTCCCCCCTCAACAGCTTTTACCTGAGTTCAAGTACCAGGTGACCAACATTGATGGTATCAGAACAGATCATCGCATGGCCATAGTCAATCTCAGCTGGGGAGGGGTCACTTGCCCAAAGAGAGTGGCAGTGTCCCCAAACTTGCCTGTAGATTGCCTGTTGGGCAATGATCTGGAGGTTTCAGCCTGGGCTGAAGTTGAATACCAGGCCCATTTAAAAATGTTGGGCCTCTCTGAGAAGGTTGGTGGGGCTGTTAGGGCCTCAGCCCCATCTCAGGGAATTTTGGAGAGGTGGAGCCTGAAAGAAGGGCCCACTCTACTCCCCAAGAGAGCAGAAGGGTTGAAGAAAAGTCTTCTTCCCCCCAGACTATAGGTAAGGGTCAGCTTCCTCAGGGAACTGATCCTACCCCTAGTGAAGGAACTGCCCCAGAGGTGGTCAGGCCTGGCCTGGCAACACCCCTGATGGCAGGGGACCCTTCCAAGGTGGTACCCAGTCTGGAGCAGGTAACCTGCCCCTCTCTACCCTCCCTCTGTCAGCCCAGGGCTGCAGAGGTCAGGGAGGTCAGTGGACCCCTAATGGCTCCCTGTCCAGAGGAACCCCCTCATCCACAGATTAGGGGCACCCAGTCTAGTAGCCCTAGCCAGGTGAAAATTCCTCAGCACACTGAGGGATCCCTCTTACCATTGTGTAGGGACCTCCCCCAGATGGACTCTGTTGGGCAAAGGCAAACCTGGGACCAAGTGGTTCCAAACCTACCATGTCCCTCCATTGTTCCAACCAAAGGGACCCAACCCCCAGCTGTAGGTTGCCAGAGGTTGACCCTTAGGGCCAGCTACAACTCAGTCATGGAAAGAAAGGCCTCCATGGTGACCAGTGATCTGAGGAAGCTGAGGCCAACTTTATTAGGGCCTCACTTCTCTACTCAGACACCCCACCAGCCTTTTACTTTGCCAAAACACACCACAGGTAGTAATTCCAAATGGTGGAGATCATCCAATACCCTTGGGGTTAGGAATTGCTTAGTGGACCATAAGACAGGGGGTAACCATGCTAGTGCAGGTTCTTCCTTATATGGCCACTTAGTCAATAAAGGCTCAACTGGACAAGGTTAGCCTTATCTCCTTTCGTTTGGGGGGGGGTTTATGTAGGAAGGTGGAATCTGACTGCATGGTTGCCCCCACTTTTTTCCTGGTGTTTTGCTGGTTTTCGACTTAGTTTGTCTGGGATCCCTCTATTCAAGACCCCAGCCTATCTGCTTTCCCCTTAAATTGATTGCATGTACTTTAGGTACACTCCAGATTGGATTCTGGGGTACCCTTATAAGTCCCTAGTATCTGGTATACTATGTACCCAGGGCATAGGTACCCCAGAGGCCTCCCAGGGGCTGCAGCATGTATTATGCCACCCCTGAGAGGCCACCCAAAATGACACAACAGGTCTGCTACAGCAACCTGTGTAATGTGGTGATCCACCCCTTACTGAGATATAGGTTCCCAATATCTCTCCATATCACTGCACATGTAAACCTACCAGTCACCCCTATGGCAGGCCTTAACAATCCTTGAAGGCAGGGTGCTGGGTTTCGTGTGAGAGGGTGCCCATGCATGAGCAGAGCCCCTCTGCAGCTTTCGGAATCTTCATTCCGGGGTTGTTTGTGATGCAGCCAGACCATATACTCTTAAGTGCATTATAACCTCGCGGTAAAAGCTAACTTGAGAATGGCTGCATGGAAACATGTCGTGTTTGGTGTCAAACACCTTGGAATCATACCTCCACCCCAGTAACTGGAGTGGGAGGTATGATTCCACCCTACTAGAGGGAGAAACATGGCACCACCGGTACACCCGGTACCAGCTTAACAGAACCCTGGCATCACAAAATGGATGCTGCAGCCACAGACCTGAGTCTGCCCTCCTGCTGCTGGACGAAACTCCGGCAGGGGAGGCATGGACAATAGGTTTCCTGTCACAGGGAGGTGTGACCACCTCCCAGACAAGCTTTAGTGTATTGGGGCTGGGTGGGTGCACTACCAGCCCCTGCTCTGGCGCGAAACTGGACAAAGGAAATGGGTGTAGCCACCCCTCTTTCCTGACCCTCCCATAGGTGGGTCCCCAGAGTTTGTCCCACCCCTTCCTTGGGTATAAAGTAGGAACCCCTGACTACAGGACTTTAGATTACACCTGGACTAAACTCTGACACAGAAACCAAGTACTTCGACGATCTACACTATGCTCGATGACTGAAGAATCTCCCTTGGAGTAAAGGAGTTACTCCCCTGCAAGGCAGGTACCTTTAACGCAACTGACCGGTTGGCATCTCCGAAGCTCCTGCAGACTCCGAAGAATATTGCCACACAGGAGGTGGGTTCCCGAGGTCTCTGAGGTCGATCTGTGCCCATAGCAAGTCTGAGGCCCGTATCCCTCGTGGAGACCGTGCAACCCGAACCCCTGGACACCGCGACCATTTGCAGAAGCATCAGCTTTCCGGCAACCCCTGAGGTTGAGCTTTGGGTTACTTGTAGCCCTGACCCCGAGCAGTAATTCCTCTGAAGATTGCTGGCCTACACTCAACGAGTGTTCCGTGGGCTGCCATTTTGTGATTCCTCTCGAGGTCCCTTTGCGATCCCTGGTCCGTTGACCTGTGGGTCCCCAAGAAGGCAACTCTAACTTTAATTGGCCTTCCATGGTTGCTCCAGACGTGCCCTGACTCTCCATCGCTTAGGCAGTCCCCAGGACCTTGCTGGTCCTCACAGAAGCATCATTTTCTCTTCCTGCGTGGGTTGCTGTTGCCAAGGCTTGTTGTGTTCAATCCAAACACCGATACCCCAGCACTCGACATCCTTCGTGGGACAGCTCGAATCCGGCTCCTGGTTGTCCTCGACATCTCCTGGACCCCGTGGCTGCAGAGTCAAGCTTCACCTCTTCGCACCTGAAGCACCCGACATCGGTGTGCATTCGATTGCTCCGCTCCTGGTCACTGGCTAGTGACCCAGACTCTGTCCCCTCTGCTTTCAGGTTCTTCACATCTTCGATCCAGGCTTGGATCATCCCGGACACTTTTCTTCTTCACGGCAGCAGCACTTTGCAGCAGATCGCCATTGAAATGAACGACGATTCCCGACACCCTTTGACACCTATGCACCCGGCTTCCCTGGGTGAGGTAACTCGAGTACTACGGTGCTCCCGTGGGTGTTGGCCCTAGAACCCCTTAAGTCTAAAGGGGTTTGCTCAAAGTCCTCTCCTAAGTGTCCTTTTGCTTTAAAATTCCAACCGCGACTTTCCTCATAGAATCCTACGGCGCTCGCGGCTGTGTTCTCACACTGCACACGTCCCCGTGGGCCTCCTGTGTCACTACCTTGGGTGGTTCCTTGGGGTCCCAGCGATTCTACATGCTCTAGGCACTGTGTCTAGTCAAGTCGTGGTTCTTATACCACTTTCTTAATATATGGTTTGGTCCCCCCTGGAGCCCATTGTATATTGTGCTATTTACTGTCGTTTTAATACTGTGATATTGTGTATCTTGGACTCTAATCTCATAAAGAGATTAGTAGTGAGTGTTTAGAAATAAATACATATATTTTATATATATACCTGGTGTGGTTCTCCTTTCATTTGGTCATTCAAGAGGTGATAATCTGGTAAACCAAGCTGCTTTACACTCCTTCAAGACTTAGCCTGAAGGCTGCTCTCCATAGCTACCACTAGGATAGCTTTCAATAAAGGTTGTCTTTAAACCTATCATCAATAAGGGTAGTTTGGACTGGTGCAAGGTGCCCACTATAACTAGTGGACAGCATATGCCAGGCCAACTTCTCACAAACACCATGCCACAGTGAGGTGATGTGCTTGGGATGCCCCTCACATAAGTAATGATATGGTATTTAGCCCCACCACAGCACTGAGGCTATACCTTGAGACCCGAGGACTCAGACAGGAGACATCCATGGACCTCACTGCTCAAAGAGGAGGCATGTTCAGGTGCCATGGACCCCACTGCTCACAGAGGAAACCTGTACTGATGCCTTAGACCCCACTGCTCACAGAGGAGACCTGTACCGGTGCTGTGGACCCCGCTGCTCACAGAGGAGACCTGTACTGGCCCCAGGGACCTCACTGCTCAAAGAGGAGACATGTACTGACGCTTTAGACCCCACTGCTCACAGAGGAGACCTGTACTGATGCCATAGACCCCAGTGCTCACAGAGGAGACCTGTACTGATGCCATAGACCCCACTGCTCACAGAGGAGACTTGTACCGGTGCCGTGGACCCCACTGCTCAAAGAGGAGACCTGTACTGATGCCATGGACCCCACTGCTCGAAGAGGAGACCTTTACTGATGCCTTGGACCCGACTGCTCATGGAGGAGACCTGTACTGATGCCATGGACGCCACTGCTCACAGAGGAGACCTGTACCGATGCCATGGACCCCACTGATCAAAGAGGAGACCTGTACCAGTGCCGTGGACCCCACTGCTCACAGAGGAGACCTGTACTGATGCCATGGACCCCACTGCTCACAGAGGAGACCTGTACAGGTGCCGTGGACCCCACTGCTCACAGAGGAGACCTGTACTGATGCCTTAGACCCCACTGCTCACAGAGGAGACCTGTACCGGTGCCATGGACCCCACTGCTCACAGAGTAGACCTGTACTGATGCCATGGACCCCACTGCTCACAGAGGAGACCTGTACAGGTGCCATGGACCCCACTGCTCATAGAGGAGACCTGTACTGATGCCATGGACCTCACTGCTCAGAGGAGACCTGTACTGATGCCTTAGACCCCACTGCTTGAAGAGGAGACCTGTAACGGTGCTTTGGACCCCGCTGCTCACAGAGGAGACATGTACTGATGCCATGGACCTCACTGCTCAAAGAGGAGACATGTACTGGCCCCAGGGACCTCACTGCTCAAAGAGGAGACCTGTACTGATGCCTTAGACCCCACTGCTTGAAGAGGAGACCTGTACCGGTGCCATGGACCCCACTGCTCACAGAGGAGACCTCTACCGGTGCCATGGACCCCACTGCTCACAGAGGACCCCTGTACTGGTGCCATGGACCCCACTGCTCATAGAGGAGACCTGTACCGGTGCCATGGACCCCACTGCTCATAGAGGAGACCTGTACCGGTGCCCCGGAACCCACTGCTCACAGAGGAGACCTGTACAGGTGCCATTGACCCCACTGCTCACAGAGGAGACCTGTACAGTTGCCATTGACCCCACTGCTCACAGAGGAGATCTGTACTGATGCCATGGATGCCAGTGCTTGAAGAGGAGACCTGTACCGGTGCTGTGGACCCCGCTGCTCACAGAGGAGACATGTACTGATGCCATGGACTTCACTGCTCAAAGAGGAGACATGTACTGGCCCCAGGGACCTCACTGCTCAAAGAGGAGACCTGTACTGATGCCTTAGACCCCACTGCTTGAAGAGGAGACCTGTACTGGTGCTGTGGACCCCGCTTCTCGAAGAAGAGACCTGTACTGGTGCTGTGGACCCCGCTGCTCGAAGAGGAGACCTGTACTGGTGCCATGGACCTCACTGCTCACAGAGAAGACCTGTACTGATGCCATGGACCCCACTGCTCAAAAAGGATACCTGTACCGGTGCTGTGGACCCCGCTGCTCGAAGA
The DNA here is from genome assembly GCA_963921515.1 of Calotriton arnoldi. Taxonomy (NCBI): domain Eukaryota; kingdom Metazoa; phylum Chordata; class Amphibia; order Caudata; family Salamandridae; genus Calotriton; species Calotriton arnoldi. The sequence continues at coordinate 896,010 of CAWUFW010005083.1, forward strand.
GGAGACCTGTACCGGTGCTGTGGACCCCACTGCTCAAAGAGGAGACCTGTACCGGTGCTGTGGACCCCGCTGCTCAAAGAGGAGACCTCTACTGGTGCCATGGACCCCGCTGCTTGAAGAGGAGACATGTACTGATGTCTTAGACCCCACTGCTCACAGAGGAGATCTGTACCGGTGCAGTGGACCCCACTGCTCATAGAGGAGACTTGTACTGGCGCCAGGGACCCCACTGCTCATAGAGGAGACCTGTACTGGTACCATGTACCCCACTGCTCATAGAGGAGACCTGTACTGGCGCCAGGGACCCCACTGCTCACAGAGGAGGCCTGTACTGATGCCTTAGACCCAACTACTCACAGAGGAGACATGTACTGATGTCTTAGACCCCACTGCTCACAGAGGAGACCGGTACAGGTACTATGGACACCACTGCTTGAAGAGGAGACATGTACCGGTGCCGTGGACCCCACTGCTCATAGAGGAGACCTGTACGGATGCCATGGACCCCACTGCTCACAGAGGAGACCTGTACAGGTGCCATGGACCCCACTGCTCGAAGAGGAGACCTGTACTGATGCCTTAGACCCCACTGCATGAAGAGGAGACCTGTACTGATGCCTTAGACCCCACTGCTCACAGAGGAGACCTGTACTGGCCCCAGGGACCCCACTGCTCACAGAGGAGACCTGTACCGGTGCCATGGACCCCACTGCTCACGGAGGAGACCTGTACCGGTGCCATGGACCCCACTACTCACAGAGGAGACCTGTACCGGTGCCATGGACCCCACTGCTCACAGAGGACCCCTGTACCGGCCTCATGGACCCCACTGCTCACAGAGGAGACCTGTACTGGTGCCATGGACCCTACTACTCACAGAGGAGACCTGTAGTGGTGCCATGGACCCCACTGCTCACAGAGGAGACCTGTACTGGCCTCATGGACCCCACTGCTCACAGAGGAGACCTGACCAGGTGCCATGGACCCTACTGCTCACAGAGGAGACCTGTACTGGTGCCATGGACCCCACTGCTCACAGAGGAGACCTGTACCGGTGCCTTAGACCCCACTGCTCCCAGAGGAGACCTGCACTGATGCCTTGGACCCCACTGCTCGAAGAAGAGACCTCTACTGGCCTCTGGGACCCCATTGCTCACAGAGGAGACCTGTACCGGTGCCGTGGACCCCACTGCTCACAGAGGAGATCTGTACTGATGCGATGGACCCCGCTGCTTGAAGAGGAGATCTGTACCGGTGCCATGGACCCCACTGCTCACAGAGGACACCTGTACCGGTGCCATGGACCCCACTGCTCGAAGAGGAGACCTGTACTGGTGCCATGGACCCAAATGCTCATAGAGGAGACCGGTACTGGCCCAAGGGACCCCACTGCTCACAGAGGAGACCTGTACCGGTGCTGTGGGCCCCACTGCTCAAAGAGGAGACCTGTACCGGTGCTGTGGACCCCGCTGCTCGAAGAGGAGACCTGTACCGGTGCTGTGGACCCCGCTGCTCAAAGAGGAGACCTGTACCGGTGCGGTGGACCCCGCCTGCTCAAAGAGGAGACCTGTACCGGTGCTGTGGACCCCGCTGCTCGAAGAGGAGACCTCTACTGGTGCCATGGACCCCGCTGCTTGAAGAGGAGACATGTACTGATGTCTTAGACCCCACTGCTCACAGAGGAGATCTGTACCGGTGCAGTGGACCCCACTGCTCATAGAGGAGACTTGTACTGGCGCCAGGGACCCCACTGCTCATAGAGGAGACCTGTACTGGTACCATGTACCCCACTGCTCATAGAGGAGACCTGTACTGGCGCCAGGGACCCCACTGCTCACAGAGGAGGCCTGTACTGATGCCTTAGACCCAACTGCTCACAGAGGAGACATGTACTGATGTCTTAGACCCCACTGCTCACAGAGGAGACCGGTACAGGTACCATGGACACCACTGCTTGAAGAGGAGACATGTACCGGTGCCGTGGACCCCACTGCTCATAGATGAGACCTGTACGGATGCCATGGACCCCACTGCTCACAGAGGAGACCTGTACAGGTGCCATGGACCCCACTGCTCGAAGAGGAGACCTGTACTGATGCCTTAGACCCCGCTGCATGAAGAGGAGACCTGTACTGATGCCTTAGACCCCACTGCTCACAGAGGAGACCTGTACTGGCCCCAGGGACCCCACTGCTCACAGAGGAGACCTGTACCGGTGCCATGGACCCCACTGCTCACGGAGGAGACCTGTACCGGTGCCATGGACCCCACTACTCACAGAGGAGACCTGTACCGGTGCCATGGACCCCACTGCTCACAGAGGACCCCTGTACCGGCCTCATGGACCCCACTGCTCACAGAGGAGACCTGTACTGGTGCCATGGACCCTACTGCTCACAGAGGAGACCTGTACTGGTGCCATGGACCCCACTGCTCACAGAGGAGACCTGTACTGGCCTCATGGACCCCACTGATCACAGAGGAGACCTGGTGCCATGGACCCTACTGCTCACAGAGGAGACCTGTACTGGTGCCATGGACCCCACTGCTCACAGAGGAGACCTGTACCGGTGCCTTAGACCCCACTGCTCCCAGAGGAGACCTGCACTGATGCCTTGGACCCCACTGCTCGAAGAAGAGACCTCTACTGGCCTCTGGGACCCCACTGCTCACAGAGGAGACCTGTACCGGTGCCGTGGACCCCACTGCTCACAGAGGAGATCTGTACTGATGCGATGGACCCCGCTGCTTGAAGAGGAGATCTGTACCGGTGCCATGGACCCCACTGCTCACAGAGGACACCTGTACCGGTGCCATGGACCCCACTGCTCGAAGAGGAGACCTGTACTGGTGCCATGGACCCAACTGCTCATAGAGGAGACCGGTACTGGCCCAAGGGACCCCACTGCTCACAGAGGAGACCTGTACCGGTGCTGTGGGCCCCACTGCTCATAGAGGAGACCTGCACCGGTGCCATGGACCCCACTGCTCAAAGAGGAGACCTGTACCGGTGCTGTGGGCCCCACTGCCCATAGAGGAGACCTGTACCGGTGCCATGGAACCCACTGCTCACAGAGGAGACCTGTACCGGTGCTGTGGGCCCCACTGCTCATAGACGAGACCTGTACCGGTGCCATGGACCCCACTGCTCATACAGGAGACCTGTACCAGTGCCATGGACCCCACCGCTCACAGAGGAGACATGTACTGATGTCTTAGACCCCACTGCTCACAGAGGAGACCTGTACAGGTACCATGGACACCACTGCTTGAAGAGGAGACATGTACCGGTGCCGTGGACCCCACTGCTCATAGAGGAGACCTGTACTGATGCCATGGACCCCACTGCTCACAGAGGAGACCTGTACAGGTGCCATGGACCCCACTGCTCAAAGAGGAGACCTGTACTGATGCCTTGGACCCCGCTGCTTGAAGAGGAGATCTGTACCGGTGCTGTGGACCCCGATGCTCAAAGAGGGGACCTGTACTGGCCTCATGGACCCCACTGCTCATAGAGGAGACCGGTACTGGCTCAAGGGACCCCACTGCTTGAAGAGGAGACCTGTACTGATGCCATGGACAGCACAGCTTGAAGAGGAGAGCTGTACCGGTGCCATGGACCCCACTGCTCACTGAGGAGACCTGTACCGGTGCCGTGGACCCCACTGCTCATAGAGGAGACCTGTACTGGTGCCATGGACCCCACTGCTCATAGAGGAGACCGGTACTGGCTCAAGTGACCCCACTGCTTGAAGAGGAGACCTGTACTGGTGCCATGGACCCCGCTGCTTGAAGAGGAGATCTGTACTGATGCTATATACCCCACTGCTTGAAGAGGAGACCTGTACTGATGCCATGGACGCCACTGCTTGAAGAGGAGACTGGTACCGGTGCCATGGACCCCACTGCTGACAGAGGAGACCGGAGTTTGGGAAAGAAGGGGACCCCTACGGAAAACAATGAAACTTGCTAGCTGTAGGGAAAATTACACAAAGGGTAAGAAGAAGGCTAGACACAAGTTCTACCATTGCTGTTGGTGGTTCGATTCAGGCTATAAATTCATATCCATCAATTTATTTATTTATTTTTATTTATTTTATTTATTTATAGAGTTTTATATAGCGCGAACGTGACCCTTGTGTATCAGAGCGCTTCACAGTTACATGAGGTACATTTTGGAATACAGCGGGTATAGCAGCATTAATATATATAATATTCCGGTACATGTCTTTCTTAGCCGTTTCAGCAATAACAATTTTAGGAACTGTTCAATGTACAAGGTGTAACAGTATTCCTATACAAATGGTTCCGATGTGTCTTTTCCGTGAGTTCTACATCAAAAACAATTCCCGAGCGACGTTTGGCTATTAATCACGATGCTGATGATGAGCAGTCTTGCCTAAGGAAGGAACTTGCTCATTAGGAAGATCTTCGCTTCCCTCTTGAATGTTGCCGTGTTTGGAATTTTTCTAATGTTTGGAGGGAGTGAGTTCCAGATTCTGGGGGCTGCTCCGGAGAAAGCTCTGTCATACGTTTTCTTCTTCCGAAAGATGGGTGGTTTCAGCAACAGCTCTCTGGCACTCCTGGCTGGTCTGCTTTCCCCTGATAGCTCAATTTTCTGGGCTAAGTACCTTGGTGTTTTGTAGTGGAGCGCTTTGTGGGTAGTACATGCCAGTTTAAGTTGAATTCTGGCTCGTATGGTAACCAGTTTAATGCTTTCAGGTGTGGGGAGATATGGTCGTATTTTCTAGATCCAGTAATGAGTCTTGAGGCCGCATTGATACAGGCTTTTAGTGGTGCTGTGGAAATTTTTGATAGACCTGCTAGAGTTGTACATCCATATTCAATCCTTGAAATAACTAAGGACTGGACTGCCAATTTGAGGTCCGCCGTAGAAATGAGTGGTTTCACTTTTCTAATATAGTTCAGGTGAAACCGGGCACTTTTTGCCATTGATTTGATGTGGGCTTTCATGTCTAGGTTCTTATCAAGCGTGATTCCCAGTGATTTAGTTGAGTCAACTAGAGTAGGGGTGCAGTTTAGCGCTGTGATCAGTTTGGTCCATTCCTTCACTTCTGTGGGGTTCTTTGGTGGTGATATTAATAGGAATTCTGTTTTTTGTGCATTTAGTTTCAGATGATTGCTAGTTAACCAGTGTAATGACACTTTTAAGGCCTCATTCATTGTCTTGATGTCTTCCAGTGACGCGATCTTGATGTAGATCTGAGTGTCATCTGCGTACATGTGGTAGGATATGTTTGCGTCTCGGAGACTTTCTGTAAGGGGTTCGACATAAAGGTTGAATAGTGACGGAGATAGTGTTGATCCTTGAGGGACTCCAATCGAATTTGGGCAAGATGGGGATAGCGTCTGGTTGACCAGGAATCTTTGTGTTCTGTTCTGAAGGAAGGAAGGATTCAAACCATTTCAGAACATTTCCAGATAGTCCTGATCCAGCGGGTTACTAGCAATGAGCATTCATACACAAAATACTCACTTGGGCCCATACATTCATACTACGCTAGCATTTTCCGCTGGTGCGTCAGTTGGTACTCTTTATCAAGATCCCTGCTACCAATTACTTTTCCGATTGAAGAGTAATGACTTACCAATGGACCCTTTGCTAATTGGGAAGTTTAAAATGAGTGACGTTCCATACAATTCATAATTTCTGAAATAATCACTGAGTCAAGAAGTTTTAAAATATTTATCTAAAGATTTAGCAGAGTAAAATACAGAACCACATGATACTTAAATCGTAATCAAGGATGAAGCATAATAATCAATTATCGATCAATGATGGTCCCTTAGAGAAAGAGAAGATAGAGACAGCAGCGCAACTAAGGTTGCATTTATATTTACCTAAAGTGCGAGAACCAAACCCCTTGGCCAAGGAGTTGGAAAATAGGACCCTGGAAGGATGAAGAGCAAAGACCTCCTCCCGGATCAGGACAGGACCGGTGACCTCTCTATCAACGACGCCTGCGTCGTTCCCCTCTCTGGTACTTCGCTTCTCCTCGAATTCTCCCGTGACTTCCTTCTAATGGACTCCGCCGCCCCCTCCTCAGGACCTCTCTGGACAGCGGTTCAGTCTGCGACCGATCAGCTTGTACGTCTGGAACCTAAACTCCGAGTCCCTTCCTCTACCTAATTAGCTAATTCTATATCTATTATACCCTTCTACGCCCATGTTCCTCCCCTAAATGTTGCAGAATTATGGGCCCACTATTTCTGATTGGACGGGGACAGGGGGTTGATCCTCACACCATATTGATTTAATTCATTTTTCTTAAAGCCCTTTGTTTTAAAATACCGCCCATCACTTTTAATACATTTGCTTTATTTCCCACCCGTCTCATGACAAAGTTTATACATTCTTCATGTACATTGTTACATATTGGTAGGGACATTCATGAATACAGCAATATTGGCCATCAGGTCATGGCCTTGGACGACGTCCAGGTTGACTTCATCCTTTTCTTTCTGGGCAGCCATTCAGGGAGCATGCGCAGAATCATTGTCACACGAGTTTTCAGTTCACCAACCCCAGGCCCAAATTTACGAACTAATAAAATCAAAGAAGAAAATATTAAAATCACAAATAAAATTGTTTCACTGTATTCCCACTCTTTCTACTCTATTCCCATTTACTTATAAACTCTATCCCGCATTAGTAGCGTTAGAATACTACAGTTTAAATAAAACATGAGAGCAAGCTGTAGCACGTGAAAACATAAAGCAGCCATTTTAAGGCATACTGCGCAGAAGCAAGAGTTTCCCTCCAAGCAAAGAAAGACGTCACACCACGTGATATGGTTGAGACATGCGCAGTAAAGTTCCCGCGCTTTAGCGGCCATTTTAGAATAGACAAGCGTTACTTGTTAGTTTAAAAACATAAGCAAGCTTCCTTGCTACTTATATTTGTGTGTGCAGTTGTTAATATGAACAATACAAATTTAATACATTAATACTTTTGAGAAGATTGCATCCGAGCAAGTCTCATTTGTGAGTCCTTGCTCCATCAATTCCCTCTCTGATGGCTTTTCTGAGCCATCAAAATACTACCCACAACCAGATGCCAACTTTTAGCATAATATAGTTTCACTTTCATTTTTACACTTTCTATTTTTCACATCTCCTTTCAGTTTCTTGTATAATTCACTTCTTAAATCTTCAAGTTCAATTTCAGTCAAACTTTCGCTTCTTTCCTTTTCCTGTCACATTATACGATTCATTCCTTCTACAGCATTTGCACCATATTATTATTGACAATACTATTATTGCTATCCCTGCTAAGGGTACTAATATTTGACCTATAAGTCCTTTCCCTATATTAGAAAACCAGGTACCAATTGACCTAATACTATTGGTCAATCTTTCCCAAACACTATCAACTTCCAGTGGTTTTAATTCCTTCTCAAGTTTAGTTATATTCTGTATATACGTTCCAATGTCTGCACTTTTATTAGGTATGTAAGTGCAACAGTGTTTCGTCTTCAATAATTTACAGACTCCGCCCTCTTTTGCTAATATAATATCAAGAGCAAGTCGATTTTGCATAACCATAGATCTAATTGCAACCATCTCCGCATTAATCATTAGAAACCCTCCAGCAGTGTCAGTTGATAAACAATCAACCACTGTAGATAATTTACATATTTTCCTTGAATTCAGAATTATTCCCACTGAAGGTATTAATGCACCAAATATATCACCTACAATTTCTGAAAAACTAGCTCTTTTTCTACGTGTTAATTCACTAGTATTTTCATTGCTGCCAGTGTTTCTTTTTACGTGGTATATTTTTGGAAATACTATTCCAAAATAACAACTTCCATACCACCATGCAGGAAGCCTAAAGTAAGCCTTATTCCCACACACATAATAGATTCCAGGAAAAACTGAATCTGTTCCTCCTTTGAGTCCCCAACCTCCAAGAATTAAGAAATTGTGTTCACATTCACTGGTACCGATGAAAACATTGTTATACTCAGTCTTTAACCTATGTAGACAAATTTTCCCTGTCTTTTCAAAATCTAGAGCCATAGCAGCTTGAGCCTTGCCAGGTGTGTAACTACCTTCTTTCTCAGCCCAAGGTGGCAAATGAGCCTTATGCTCAGAAGCTTTCTTTTGGAAATCTGGTCTTCTACTCTCCACTAAATTCAAAAATATCCTTTCTTCTTCATGTAATGAACAAGTTAGATTGCTTCTATGTGCATGTGTTATGTCTATTGATTTCATTGTTAAGAAAAATTCTCCCATAAACTGTGCATCTTTGCTACTAAGCACTGGATTCATATTCTTTCGAATCGGAACCTCAGAAAATATCACATCTATATTTGAATAATTATACTGAAGTCGCCCTGTTCTATAAAATAAACTAGTCAATACACTACATGATATGCCATAGGTTAATGGCAAGTGATGATACGTTAATCCTTCTGCTACTGATTCAGGTAGTTTCATACAGACATAACAATTACTAACTTCCATGGTATCTACATATTGAAATAATAACTTTGTGAAAACATTCAAACTAGTTTCGTTATCTGTTACTTCATGATGAAATTCTGGTTCGTCTTCTGCCTTTAGTTCTACTCTATTACTTTTCAAGTTATCTATTCTTTCCTTAGTTTCGTTGTTAATCTTTTTATCTATTATCATAAGATAAGGAATTGCTACGATCACAACTAACCATACTATAAGCATCACTACCAGATTACATATGCATATAGCACAACATCTTTTACAACCTTTCTTCTTTGGTCTCCCAGTAACTCTATCGTCAGACATTTTTGACAAGGAAGATTGCTCTTCTTATCGTATTCTTCAAGTCTTTTTACGTTCTCAAGGTGGTTCTATTTCTTTTTCATAAGTCAGTTCCGCACTGGTTCCTTCGTCACCACTTTCACTTGATTCTGAGCTCTCGTAATCTTCGAGAATAATATAAGTCCAATCAGGACCTTTAAATTTGTTGTTCACAAGTTTCAGTCTTTTGCTTCTTCGTTTTTCACTTTTATTTTCTTGTCCCGTTTGGCTTGTTACTTCGTTCACTTGTTCTGGATCTTCACTTCTGGTTGTTATGTGGTATTTTACTCTTTTGATGACACTAGGCCAATGATCACCTTTTCTTGTTTTCTCTGTTTGCACTGTCTCTTTATTTCTTTCTTCAGAAATTCTTTTATTTTCAGGTTGTGTTACAATTTTGTGTTCTTCAATTTCTGTTCCTTCTACTATTTGTTCTTTTTCCGGTCTGATTTGTTTTTCTTCAGCTGCTCCACTGTGGGTCTCTAGTAACTGATCTTGTTCTTGATTTACGCTTTCATGCTCGAGATTCTCAAGATCTTCTTCTTCTGTGTACTTTTCTTGATCTAACTGGTTCTGATCAGGGCTTATTGCACTTTGTACTTCTGCAGCCTGACCGCGTTCTTCTAGACCTGTCTGTCCCTGCTCAAAATTTGTTGGTTCTTCTTTAATTTGAGCCCAATTTCCTCTCCCTATCTGTTCCTGCTCAGGTTCTCTTATTATCTCTTCTTCTTCTTCCTGAGCTGCTTCTTCTTCACCTATCTGATCTTCTTCAATTTCTTCTAAGTTTACTTGACTTCTTGTTCTGTTGTAGACTTCAGGTATTTCCACCACTGGTATCCAGTCCTGACTTGTGCTCGGTTGTTCTTCTTCAGCTTCCTTTGAATCTTATTCCTGAGATTCTTCAGCTGGGCAACCTTCAGCTTCCTCAGTAATTGATATTATCTGAGTATTTTCTTCTTCAGGGTCTGGTACTCTTTTGGTGTGGCTTACATGAATCCAATTAGGAAATCCTGCACACTTCACTGCTGTGTTCGTAATCAGTATTACCTGACATGGTTTGCCCCACCTGGGTGATAGACACGTTTCTCTGGTGTGATTCTTCACTACCACCCAGTCTCCGGGACTTAGATCATGTTCTTGTTCAGGCTGTCTGGAAACTGCGTTTTCTCCAACCTGATGAGAGACAGAACGCACTAAGTCAGCCAGTCCTTTGCAATAATCCAGAACCATATCATCTGATATATTCAGCAGTTTATTCGTGGGTACATGTGCTTGTCTCATTGCTCTTCCCATTAGTATCTCGTGCGGACTCAATCCGGTGTTTCTATCAGGAATGCTTCTGAGTCCCATTAAAACAAGAGGCAATGCGTCTGGCCAATCTAATGATGTTGATGCACACATTTTTCCCAGTTTGGATTTTATCGTGCCAGTTATTTGTTCCACCACTCCAGAAGCCTCTGGACGATATGCACAGTGCAATTTTTGCTCAATTTGGAATGCTTCACAGATTATCTTAATCACTTCACTGTTAAAATGCTTTCCTCTATCTGATTCCAAAGTTACTGGAAAACCAAATCTAGGAATGAGTTCGCATAGCAACAGCTTTGCGACTGTAATACTGTCATTCCTTCTGGTAGGGTATGCCTCCACCCACTTTGAAAACAGACATACTATGACTAGTACATATTTCAGCCCTCTACATGGTGGTAACTGAATGAAATCAAGTTGCAATCTCATAAATGGGCCCTCCGCTTTTCCAATTTTTCCAAACCCAATTACTGTTTTTCTTCCTGGGTTATGCATTTGGCAAGTTAAACATCTCTGGCAAAGACTCTCTGCTACTGCCCTAAACCTTGGATTGTACCAATTTTGTCTAAAGAGCCTAATCATTGCATCTCTCCCTATGTGTGTGTCTCCATGATACATCCTGGCTATTTGTGAAAGCAGACAATCAGGCATGACTGGTCTGCCATCGGCACAAATCCATACATCATCATCTGCCTTTTGAGAACATCCTGTTTTAATCCATGTACTCCTTTCACCCTCATCAGCATCATCTTGCAATCTTTTTGCATCATTCCATGTTTCAGGAGGTGCATACAGCATAATTTGGCAGCTGATTCCCATTCTTTCCACCCTTTTATTTACTGATAATCTGTTTTTGGCACAATGTTGAGCCACCAGATCTGCGTATCTATTGCCGACTACCACCCAGTCATCTCCTGACTGGTGTGCGGCACACTTCACCACAGCCAATTCTTTTGGTGATTGTATTGCTTCCAATAGTTCTTTTACGAACTGTCCATTTTTAATGGGGGACCCTGAAGAAGTCATGAAATCCCTCTGCATCCATAGTTGGCCAAAATCATGCACAACCCCGTAACCATATTGGCTATCTGTAAATATAGTTACTTTTTCATTCCTCCCAATTTTGCAAGCTTTTATCAATGCAATCAATTCAGCTATTTGTGCAGATTTTACTCCTGGTAAATAGGATGCTTCGACTATTCCAGTTAGTTCACACACTGCATACGCTGCAGTTAGTTTTCCATCTTCATGCCTTTGGCATGAACCATCAACAAACAGCTCCCTGTCTGGCTCCCTGAGGGGTAGTTCCTGAATATCAGGACGTGGTTTCGTGCACAACTCTGTGACTTGTAAACAATCATGTTCCTCTTCGTCATCTTTCACCTCTTCATGATACGGGTCTGGTAGTAAGGTAGCTGGATTTACTATTGTGCACCTTACAATAGTCACATTTTCAGCACCCAGTATTATTCTTTCATATTTAGTCAACCGACTAGGAGTAAGATGCTGAGTTCGTGTTCTTGTCAATAGAATCACAACCGCATGTGGAACAAACACTTTTACAGGGTGTCCCATTACAATTGACTCACTTTGTTCAATGCTCAAACAGGTAGCCGCCACTGCTTTTAAGCAGCCTGGCAATGCGGCTGCCACTGGGTCCAACGTAGCAGAAAAATATGCTATAGGACGTCTGTCTAAACCATGTCTCTGGGTTAAGACTGAAAGTGCACAGTTTTCTCTTTCATGGCAGAATAATGCAAATTTTCTCTTATAATCAGACATGCCTAGGGCAGATGCTGCACATAAAGCATTTCTTAATTTTACAAACGCACCTACACTCTCATCATCCCACTCAACTGGGTCCTTTGCCTTCTTTTTCGTCATTTGAATTAATGGCTTTGCCAACAGGGAAAATCCTAGTATCCATTGTCGACAATACCCTACTATTCCAAGGAGCATTCTCACTTCTCGTTGAGAGACAGGCATCTGCATTTTCTTTATTAATTTTATTCTTTCAGCTGTTATTCTCCTTCTGCCCCTCTCAATCTGGTGTCCTAGGTACTTAACTGCTGTTGTACAGAACTGTAATTTTTCAGGTGAAACTTTATGCCCTTCTTCAGCTAAATGATTTAATAATGCAATGGTGTCAACAACACAGTCCTCTCTGGTGTTTGATGCTACCAGTAAGTCGTCTATATACTGCACTAAGACTGAGCTTCCTGGCATCACTAGTTTCTCTAGGCACTTTTTAGGTCGAGCCTAGAGCAGCGCATGCGCTGCTTGCGAGACTTTTAGTAAGGGGCTTCAGAAAGCTGACCAGACGCTCGTGCGTCATGGCCTTTTCTGTGCGGTTACCCGCAGGGCCGGCATCTGTTTTGCATTATCGTGCCCGATAATGCAAAACAGATGTCTCGCTGTGGCGCGCGGGCGCGCACCACTCGCGTCGCCCCCACCTCCTCCCCGCTCATGCCTTCAAATGCTTGTGTTTGTAAGCGAGAGGCTCAGTATGGAGTCCTGGAGTCACAACAAGTCGTGCAGGGGTCACGACTGATTGACCCCTGCGTGCTTGGCGCAGAAACAACTACCTCACCCGGAGCAAAGGTAAGTATTTTTAGCAGTTGGGTCTATGCTGATGTCACCAAATAAATGAAAGAGTGTCCCCTTGGGAGAGTTCGTTTTGAAACAGTCTCCCAATGAGAGATTTTTCCTAAAGGATTCTTTTCCTATGCTGAAGCCCCTCTTCAAAAAAGTGACCTTCGAAATGAGAGGGGGCACCGAACTCCAGGGGAAACATTCTCCAATTCATTGTCGGGGTTCTTCAGTTGACCCCTTGCTACTAGAGCCTCCTTCAGCCATCCTGTTCTCTTTTAGCCAATATCACTCTGAATTCTGGGACTTGTAGTTCCACGTTAACATTAAAGTATCGGCCTACAAGTCCCGATATAAAGAGTGTCGTTTGTGTCGATCGTATTTCACGCACGGACCCTCCGTCTCACAAAGGGGAGGCCTCTTTCTTTGTGCCAGTTCGCCCACGGCTCTCCAGACCTTTCTCCTCACCTCACACATTTCCCATACATCAGTGAGGCGAATTCCACGTTTCTGCAAATTAATTAATTCTGCACGTATAATGTATCTCTGAGGATCGTTCACTCGAAGAAAAAGTGCGGCCTCTTACACAGTTGTAGATGGGTAATTTAAGCATCAGTGAAATGCACTGGGTTCACGAAAGGAAACATCAGTGTGTGATCAATCGTCCTTAATTATCTACCACTTGAAGAAGAAATAGATGATGCACCTAGGGGAGTGTCTAGTGTGTGTGTGTGTGTGTGTGGGGGGGGGGGGTCACGAACAGCCTGCGCAAACGGTGCTGTACCCCCAGAATGGAGGAAACTCAAAGGCTGGCTTAATGATTCACTAAACGGTAACACTAGATTTGCCCCGTTTTAACTCTTATTAAAGTACTTCCGGTTCAACGTGGAGAAAGTCAGGAACTTTATTTGTGCAATCTGTGTTTTTCCTAAAAGTGCCCCTCTTTTTCTATTTGAGGGTGGTAACGAGAGAGAAAATTATACCTTTCCACTTTCCTGTTGTAAAAGTGAAATGAATACCATTCTGTGCGCTTACAAAATTTGGCCTTTGAAATGTAGGAGTGTTCCTGCTTTAGGAACCTGCGAAAAAATCACAAAGTTTTCCTTAAACTTGTGAAAATTCCCTGCTTAGGACGCACAGACCTCCTGCCAAAATGCTCTTATATAGATTTGCACACGCATTTCACAGTGGGTGTAATGTATTCGTGCAACCAGTGGTATAGTATACAGATGAGCAAAATTAGCGTCTTAGACGCAACGTAATACTGGAAATATCTCACACTTCAGCAAGTTACTCAAACTTCCCTAAACCTTTGTGAATAAAAACAGATATTCAAAGCAAGAGACTAGAATAACATCAGAGCATGAAAGCGGTGTCACTGTCCATGCGGTTTAAAGACAGACATCTCTCAAAAATGTTCGACAATTAAAGACGTGACATGCAGCGAAAAATATTGCGTTTCTCCAAAAGAAATCGACACAGTGCAAGATCACGCTGGCAGCCCTTTTTGAAGGATTCCGCCCCAGAATTCAGGAGGCAATCAATATCACAGATACGAAATTATACCACTTTGGTGAAAAGGGTTTACTTCCAGAATGCACCACTAAAGTGTACCTCATTCACAAAAGTGAGATTTTGAGTGAGATGATCAACGAGGGCGCCCTGAAGAGTCACAAAACAAGATGCACAGGTGGGAGGGGTGCCTAGGACATGTGCCTCGCCTGAGAGGTGTAAGTGAATAGGAACTTTGATAAGAGGCGTGGCCTTTGGAAACAGGGGAGTGGCCTAACAGAGGTGGATTAATGACAAATTTCTGTGTCTACAACGTTTCACCCATACCGAGAGCAGAGCTGAAATACAAAGTCATGAAGATATATTTGTTAAATGCAAAGTATTTAGCACATATACTGGACCCTTAACAAGAAGCATTAACAACAATATATTTTGGAAGGTGTATCAGGATACACAGCTGTTTACAAATAAACACAACAGACAACCACCACTCAGTCACAACAAATGGGGTCAAAGAGAACAAGACACAATCATGGTTAGTGGGTAGGTCCGATCCTCCATTTTCACATTAACTTCACTAATAAATGTCCTATTCAACAAAAGAAGGGTTAAATACATTTCTTTCATCTCTTGGTTGAAAAGCCTCTCAACCCCACCTCCTTTAGAAACAAAAGCTTCACTCCAGTATTATCATAACGTGGGGTGAGTGGGATATTGAACTAAGTGAGACATACAATGCTGGGGAGGACGGAAATTAGCAATACTGCCCAAAGACCCCAACCATATCCATTAAACTTAGCCACGGAAACAACAGCTTTCATTATATGCTAACCGCAGGCATAACTATTTTTTTTTTTTACTTAGTAGGTTCACCTGAGGTGTTTTTAGCACTACGGGGCTTATTTAAAGTTCGGTGGGGTGTACTCAGCTCTTCCAGGTCTGCAGACAGATGCGCTCTGCACCGCTGGACTACAGCCCACCTCTTTTTAGGTTGAGCATTCGAGACCTCTTGTATATACTTTAGTATATACTTATATGTGTATGTACTTTGTGGGCTCTGGAGATCAGCCCTAGGACTTGTCTGCTTCCGCTTAGGGACTTTTTTTTCTGTTCAACTGTCTTGATAGAAAACGACCAGTAGAGGTCAGTAAAATACCAGAATTGCTTTCTGCTGAGGGACTTTCTTATTTTAATTGTTCTGGCAACTGCCTCTATTTAACTTTCTTGATAGAAAACGACCAGCAGAGGTCAGTAAAATACCAGACTCCCTTTAGCATTCTCTAGATTCCAGTCCATAGAAATTGTCTTCCACGAGCACTCGTAGACAATAATATTTTTTTCAAATCTTTTATTTTCAGTGATATGACCACCGAAGGCCCTGATTTTATATTAAAAACAGAGCTTTGGACTATACCATTTCCCGCTGAAAGGCAATATTTCTCTCTATGTGTTCCCAAACCTGGCGTGTCACACAGTTTGGTGCTTACTTTAACTCCATGTTAAAGAACAGTAGATGTTTCAGCACCCAGGCTAATATGCTGCATTGCTAAATATATATAAGGTCCCAAAGGCGAGACCGATTGCATTGCAAATGCTTGTTCAATATCTGATTAAAGATGGAAGGACTTTCCGTGTACCCCTGAGGAACACGATTCCATACATAGACCTTGTTCTCAAATTTAAATGAAAATAAATACTGGCTATCTGGATGCAAGGGTATCGAAAAGAATGCTTGGCATAAATCAATCACAGTAAACCATCCTGCACTCCAAGGAATCTGGTATAGAATCACTGCAGGATTTGGTACTATAGGACAACAGGGTTCCACAATCTTATTTATTTTGCGCAAGTCTTGAACAATCCTATACTTTCCACTAGGTTTCTTCAGACCCATGATTGGTGAGTTACAAGGGCTACTCATTACTTCTTTTAATATTCCTTGTTTTACCATTCTGTTTATTTCTTCAATGACTCCTGCTTTTACCTCTGCACTCATTTTATACTGTCGGGTGTTTGGGAAAATTGCACCTTCTTTTACAGTAATCTTAACTGGGTCTATTTTGGCCATAAGTCCTACTTCTTTCCCGTGAAATCCCATACCATGGAATTCACTGTAGTTTTCAGTTCTTCTGGTAACTCGTCTTTTGTTATCAAAGAGAACATCTCATCTACTTCTGTACCTTGCTTTGCAATCATAAATTTATATACATGGTCTTCATCTGGGGTCTGAATTGCCACACCATCCGGCGTGCAGAAAATTGTGCAATTCATTTTACACAACAAATCCCGGCCCAACAAATTTACTGGACTGGAATCACACACTACAAATTGATGCATTTCTCTAAAGTTTCCGATTTTTACTTCCATTGGTTCGGTAAGAGGTGTTCTAATCTTCTGATTAGCCACCCCCACAACTTGGATAGCTTCTCCAGAGAGAGGAAGGTCTGGGATGTCTGTTGTTCTCACAGTAGACCTGGTAGCACCAGTGTCCAAAAGGAAAGTAATATCATTACCTTTCACATTTCCTTCAACATATGGACCTGACTGATCTACCGGTAAGGATGCACCAAGTACGCACTCCTTCTCCCCCTCTCCCAGGCTCCGTCATTGGCTATAGGTACAAAAGTCGTCCTGTAAAAGAAATTGTGATGTTACATAATCATTCTTACCACTTCCTCCTTGATATCTGACGTCTGTACCGTGCTTTGCTCTGCTTACATTACCCTGTATAGGTGCAGGTGGCAACTGACTCTGAGGATTTACACCCTGCTGTGAGTCATTCTGCGTCTGTGGATTTAAATTTTGATTTGGGCCATTATTATTCCGAATCTTTTTACATTCATCCTTCTAATGCCCTAATTTTCCGCACCCGTGACAAGGAAACTTCTTTTTAGCCTCTTCTCTGCTCATTCGTCCTCTCACTTTTCCTCCGTTCCCAGTGTCACCATTCATTCCAGAATCTTTTCCCTGATTATCATTTGGATTATCCAAATTAATTCCCTGTCGCTCAGCCATTTTCACCTGAGCCCACATCACCTTCTCTTGCAATTTCTTGTGCCTATCCTCAATGTCATCTCCACAATATTTCGCATATTTCAAAATTTCGTCTATTGGCTTCCCTTGCCAACATAACATGTGCTGCTTAATCATCTGACAAATCTCTGGTTTCAGACCGTAAACAAATCGGTAAACAAACTGACTCATGTTTTTATCTCCAATGTCCTCAAATCCACTATACTGCTTAAATACCTGCAATAAACGCTCATAGTAGGCATGTACCGATTCACTGGCTTCTTGGGTAGTCCTGTCTATTTTCACCCAATCTGTTTCCTTTGGTGGTATTTTCCCTTTCAGGTAAGTTATCACCTGCTGATACTTTTTCATTACATCATTGGACGGGGCACCTGTCTTTGGATCTCTAGGATACTCCTCATTGGGCCAATCAACTGTGATTTTGCAATCTGTCCACAAATCGGCAGGTAACACTATGTCGAACAAACCATCCAAGTCTTTCAACAATACCTTTGACACCTTCACAAACCTCTCAACCTGCTTGTACCATTCAATTGGCTTTTCCCTCAACTTTGGAAAATCATTCGTAAATGACAAAATATCCTGTCTGCTTCATGGGACATGTACATATCCCCCTCCTGGAACTTCTCGCATCGGGTACATTTGATCTCCTTTCCCTGTTTCCTTCATTAAATATTCTGAAGTGGTTTTACTATATCGTGCCTCTTCCTTTTTCTTTGTCCATCTAACTTTCCATTTATCTAGCTCTCCCCATTTCTGCAAAACTGTCATTAATTCTTTTACTTGTAATTTTCTTCCAGAGGCATTCATATTCTCTAAATCCTTATCTGAAAAATCCGCTCTGTAGGGTTTTTGTAACACCTTTGACTTCCCTATTTCAATTCCCATCTGTTGAGCTAAATCTAATAACTTCTCATGAAATATTTTTGCATTTCTTGTGATGCTTCTGCATACAAACAATAATTCTTCTTCATCGTAAGTATTTAGGCGATCTACCCCTACATTTCCTGCTATCATGTCTTCTAACTCAACTTTTAATTTATAAATGTCCATGACCTTTGGGGGTGAACTCTGTTTGTCTGATCCTTGTGCCCACCTTTCTAAGTCTTCAGGTGTAACTACTGTGGCACTTTTTGTTCCTGATGAAGTTATTATGTTTACATCTTTGGAGCAACCAGGTGTTATTCTTCTGGGAGTACTATTTACAGAATCTCGAATGGGCAAGTCCATTAATGAAATCATAGACTCACAATCACTAAAGTGATCCTCAACCATTACTACTGCTTCAGGTTTAGGAACATTCACAGGTGTAGGCATAACAAGAGGTTTGGGATAAGTTACTTTGTCACCATATAAGGGAACCACTGGACCAATCGTTACAGGTATGGTCAATGAATCAGGATGAACACTCAATTGTGTTACTTTCTGAATTAATTCTGCTCTGTTTTTATCTATCGCTTCCTTTTCTTTATCGTGAAGTACTCTACTAACTGGTGAATCATGCAATATTTGTGGTACCAAAGGTGTTCTTAACAAGGGTGCACTTGGGGTGCATCCACTTGTCCCTTCCTGATATGGTGGTGGATTCTTTAATATATCTTCCATAAATTCGTCTTCGGAATCTCCAAATCTAGTCAGATGTTTTGTCTTTTCTGTGCATTTACTCCCTACTGATTCTTCTGCCATTAATATCGGATACAGACCCTCTGTAAGCATTGCTCTTCTCCACTGTTTCATCTGACCATCCCTTGACTCATTTTGGTATCTGGGAAAAAATCCCCGATAACCCCTAATACTTCTGGATCGATCACGTTCGAATGCCTCGGTTTCCCATTCTTCTAAGGCTTCGTATTGAGTCAATCTAGGTCTGGGTTCTAAGTCATTCATTCTTAATCTCAAATTTTGAAGAATCCTCCCATTGAAAGTACCATTCTCGGGAAACGCTAATATTCCATCATTTTTGGTATATTCCATCCAATTTTCTATCCATACACAAGAATGATAACCTCTCTCCAACATCATGAATGAAGCGGGCGTTTTAGCTGGTGGAATGATAATTCCCTCCCTAGTTTTGACTGGTTTGTCCTTTTTAAAATAATTCTTAATCTTTTGTAGAAATGACATTTTCCTCTTTTCTCCATACATTTTGGCTAAATATCTGTTTATTGAATTATATTCTGCAAAACCTAGGAATCTCCTGTCTGGACGAGTTCCTATTAAAGTCGGATCGCGTTTTAACATACAATCTCCACTGTCCACTCGGATTTCGACTTCTATGCTGACAACCAATTAAATTCCAGCTAACAATTGTCTCTGAACCAATCCTAGCGCGTCTTTTCAGTGACGTCTTTTCTGACGACCCCTCCTTTACAATCTGCGCCTTTCTGTCCTTCGCTGTTTCAACCAATCCCAGCGCGACACCTGTGACGTCAGTGTTACTCTTGACTACTGACCCCTCCTTTACAAAAGTCTTTTCACGCCCGTGGTTTCAACCAATCCCAGCGCGGCGCTTGTGACGTCAGCTTCCTCTCTGCCAGCTGACCCTCCCTTTACAAAAACTTACGCAAAGTTTTATTTTCTCTATATTTTAATTAAACTTCAGTAACAACATAAAACATTCGCTATCATGTCAGTTTCGCTAACTTGAAAAGATAGATTCTCTCACTTCTTAGTAAAACTCTTCCGTTTACTAATCATACACTACGAGTAAAACACTTCCGTCTACTCTTCACGCAAGTTTCAGAAATACCTGTTACTTCTTCAATGTTACCCTTTCTAGGTGATATAACATCAAATTTTCACTAGCATATTCACTTGCTATTACTCACACACATAGAGTCCCTAACAAGTACTGATAGCCCTACTTAACTTTTCAGTACTATTTCTGCCTGACAGATAACCTCACTGCAGTATGGCTTCCACTTACCATCCGCTATTCAATTTTCCCCGGGGATTCTAGACAACATAAAACAAACTTCAAACATTAACGGATGTTAGTTCATAAAAATATAATTCTCATTACCCAATTAACAAAGTACAACCATCCTCTGCTACCAGAATAAATGATCCAGCGGGTTACTAGCAACAAGCATTCATACACAAAATACTCACCTGGGCCCATACATTCATACTGCGCTAGCATTTTCCGCTGGTGGGTCAGTTGGTACTCTTTATCAAGATCCCTGCTACCAATTACTTTTCCGATTGAAGAGTAATGACTTACCAATGGACCCTTTGCTAATTGGGAAGTTTAAAATGAGTGACGTTCCATACAATTCATAATTTCTGAAATAATCACTGAGTCAAGAAGTTTTAAAATATTTATCTAAAGATTTAGCAGAGTAAAATACAGAACCACATGATACTTAAATCGTATATCAAGGATGAAGCATAATAATCAATTATCGATCAATGACGGTCCCTTAGAGAAAGAGAAGATAGAGACAGCAGCGCAACTAAGGTTGCATTTATATTTACCTAAAGTGCGAGAACCAAACCCCTTGGCCAAGGAGTTGGAAAATAGGACCCTGGAAGTGTTGTATTCCTCTTAGGGTGTCCATAACGGGCTTTCCAGTATCATGTCCTTATATAGGCACAATTCGCCCTGCCCTTATATAGGCATAAAATCCCAGCCCTTATTTAGGCATTAAACCGTGCACTCCAAATACAGGCATGGTCTCTGACATCCGTCCACCCTAATGTCACAACGAGTTCATGAAGAACAGACCCTTAGGCTGCGGGAGTTTCCCTAGCCCAGGACTATTGATTTCTTCAAGGACTCATATATTATGCATGAACCATTATTCCTTAGGGGTTCATTCATGACGTCTTTCGCTGTCCGACTCACGTCAATACTAACATTCTTAGGTACTCTCAGGTATAAATATACCTTCCCTAGCCCTTGTAAACTAGAGGAGACCTCGACTTCAGAGGAGCCCGTTTCCCGGCCTGACGCACTGAGAAGACGCTGTCATCCCTGCACGCAGAGAGTCCAGCTTCCAGTGATCTGACTTCCCTTGCGGGGTGTTGGAGTTCGAGTCTGGCAAAGAGATTCCTACCTCTCTCATTCTTCAGGTATGGAGCTGACAAGAACCTAGAGGGACTCTTGGCATACTAGGCATACTAGGCTTAACATACTCTTAGTATACCATAGTAAGGAATACTTCACCTACTTCATACCTCTCCCTACACCTAGGTTAGGTTAGGTACATTGGGGTAGAACTAGCTTAGAAACGCATCATATGAGTACTCGCATTTTTAGTCTGTGTTATTTATGTAAAGGCATATGTACTAAAAGATAATGCTATCGCAGTATTATTTATTTCTACTGCTCACACTGTACATTATTTATCTCGCATACTGTCTTGTGATCGTAACAGCACATTTTACCTACACCAGAAACAAGACTGTTCAATAAATCTTTTATTGAAACGCCCGTCTGTTCTTTCTGTGTAACTTGGAGAAAACTAAGCATGCACGATTGAGCTGAGTGAAATAGTTATCTATTGTTTCCACGACTCTGGGACACGTTCTGATTCTAAAGGGAAACAAAGTGGTCATGTTTTGCGGCTGCCAGAAACTACTCCCTTCTTGTTTGTCAAGGAGTTTCTAGTGGCCTCTGAGCTAGCTGGCACAAGTAATTAAGTTTAATATACTCGATAGGGACATACTGACCTTAGTCCTATGTCAAACCTATAGGATATATTATTCCAATGCGCAGAGCCTATTAGGGAAATAGGAGCTACACTACATGGCGCCCAACGGTTTGGTAAGGCGGTAATTCAACGTTAGATACTGAGTAACTCAGCCGTGCTTTTTTCTCTCAGAGACCCCTACCCATATACTCCAAAAGACGTCTGGAGTGGGCAGGGTTAAGTATCCACCACGGCTATATAGGGAAACACCCTATATATTAGCTGTTTGGTTTTGCTCAACGTTGAAGGATACAGTGTTCCAAAATATTGTGCACCTTATCTTTGTTTCCTTGAAACTTGTTCTACATTTTTCAAAAACAAAATGCCTGACTCCGACATTGAAGCCGGAAACGGTGGAGCTGCGGCTGATCCAGCCCAAGCAGCAGTTTTTAACATTACAGGTTTAAATGAAACCGAGGAGGGTGTTATAGACATCCCTCAAAACTTAAGAAAAGTCATCACTCTAAAACTTATAAAACATGGCCTACCACCAAGAGGAGGTAGAGCAGTTTTCGTGATAGAGGCACATGAATCCTTTCAGACAGAGGTATTCTATTCATGGGTAATATTTCCTGAATCCAATTCAGTAACACACATGTTTCACTTCTACAAAGAAGATGATCCACCAGAGGAATACATTCCTTTCGAGGATATTGAAATTCCATTAACATACCAGGAGCATCAGCTCTGGTTTAAAGGCGCCCTAAAACATCACAAAAACATTACTAGGCTCGGTCCACTAGGTAGACCAGGAGCAACATGGCCGATTCTAGCCGGCTACACACCTCATCCTGACATTGAAGAGATGTCAGACGAGGAATTACTTACTCAACTCACAGAGTTAATAAAAATTTACAGACAATTGGTCCAATATGTCATGCGGACTTTTACAGTCCAGCAACCATTAACAATTCCAAATCAAACTCCCCAACAGGGGAATACATTAAAAATTACACCACAGACTCTATACGCAGTCATGGGTAAAATGCCCACAAAACGTGAGCAAATTCCGTTCTGGATAGCTCAAAAAATTACTCAAATCGAAGCAGTATTTCCAAATACTAGCCCATATGAGAAACACAGAATCCTAACAATCAGTTTACCAATGGGGATCACACCACAACTGGAAGACTGCACCACTTGGGGCTCAGTCTTTGCTGCCATCTATACTAAAACACATGGCATTCCATCAATTGCGGTAATACCTGATGTCCTGAAACAAATTCAAAATGAATACGGGGCAGAGCCTGCTCTATATTTAGGTATGAAGTTACTGAAAAATTTCGACCAGGTCTCAACAATGATATTATCTAATATTAAAGGAGAGGCAGCAGCAGTTGCGATCCGCCAAAAATTAAGGGAATTTGATGTTACAGAACATCAAACTGAGCTACCCAGAATAATTGAACAATCTTATGCAGAATTAGGCAGAGATAGTTTGGGTGGAAGACCAGTGAAGCCGAAGCTATCTGAAAGTCCTGAGAAGGACTCAATTAAACAAACTCCTACATCTTCTAAAAAGAAGTGGGAAACTAATAAACAAAATTCATACGAGAAACGTTCTCAATCCCGAGGTAGATCTCCTCAAAAGGAGCCCTCTGAAAGGAGGTATAACCTCAGGAATAGGGATAATTTGAGAAAGCCTGACAGGTATCAAGATACTGATACACGTTCCTCTCGTCCCTTTCAGATCTCATCACAGACTTCGGAAAGAAGAGGACGATCGGAACATAGAGAAGAACGCGTGAAATCGAAAGACGACAAACATGCTCCAAAAACTAAAGCAAAACCTCAATTCTCCAAAAAGAAAGTAGCAGGTCTAAAGATCAGACATGCCGAGAATACTGAGAACACAACTCAAGAACGGAGAATGGGCTCAGACAATGCTGGACAGTGCAGCAGAAGTCACAATAGTTCGCCAGAACCTGAAGGAACTTCTGGAGATAGTGGACTTGAATGAGTACATTAAAGTAGAGACTGTAGACACCAGGGTTAGTACTCCACAAAAGTTATATGAAGTAACACTCCGGATGGAGGGAGACAAACCTAGACAGGTGAAAGCACTTTTTTGGGAAAGACTATCAAAGGGCTATGACATACTTCTAGCAGAAAAGGACTGGCCACCACAATTTGTCAGGGAGTGCCCACATGGCGAGGACATTATTATGCCTGCCTTCTCCAACCATATTCCAATTCACCTAAAATATATATATGCCAGGAAATGGGCAGTAGCCCAGGCCCCAGCATTATATAAAAATCATGTAGGATGGGATGAGGACTCACCTCACCATAAAATACATCTGAAACATGAACCAACTGCACAACGGCAGTACCCAATAAAGCAAGAAGCTAAAAAACAGGTCAGAGAGATCTTAGATCAACTTGAATATCAAGGGGTGATTGAAACATGCACCTCCTCAATGAACAATCCTTTGTTTCCTGTCTCCAAACCAGACAATACATATCGTCTAGTTTTGGACTACAGACACCTAAACACTTGTTCTAAAACTTTTGCAGTGCAAAATGCACATAGCACAGCATTAATGAATAACATTGTGCGTAAAAAATATAAGACAACATTAGACATCTCAAATGGTTTCTTTTGTCAAAACATAGCACCTGAAAGCAGGTACTTAACAGCATTCTCCATAATGGGGACCCAGCGTCACTTTTGTCGACTCCCACAAGGGTTCAAGAACAGCCCAGGTTTATTCTCAGCGAGGGTAACGGAGTTACTACAAATTTATGACAATGAGGCATTGTCCTATGTCGATGACATTTATCTGACAGACGATGACCTGGACAAACACTTGAACAGGGTGAGCACCATTATATTGGGTTTCGCCTCTGAGGGCTACAAATTCAACTTTAAAAAGTCCAGAATTGCCCATCTCAAAGTCCTATTTCTAGGATATGAGCTTTCAAGTGAAGGCAAGAGCTTGGCAGCTAACTTTTTAGAAAAGTGTGCGCTGCTCCAACCTCCAAAAACGCTAAAAAATTTACAATCCATCCTGGGTTTCCTAAATTTTGGAAGAACATACATTCTAAATTACGCAGAAAGGGTTAAACCTCTCTACGCATTAATCAAACCTGATTTTTTGATCAGAAACTGGACACAAGAACACACAGAAATCTTGCGTTCACTACAGGCTAACATGTTAGCAACAAATCACTTACAAACACGCGTAAGTCAACGCAATTTGGTGATCCGAATAATTTCGGGTCAATGCGGATTCACCTACTTAACCTTCAATGAGGGTGAGAAAATACCAATAGCATACAAATCTCATTTGTACACACAAGCGGAAATGCGCTTCAGTTCAACTGAAAAAATTCTAACAGCAGTTCAAACCGCTGTAGCAAAAGAAAGAGCCTTAGCCCAAGGGAAACGCATTATTGTCGTAACCCCGGTACCAGCTTTAGAAGCGGTCACAAAAGCAAGCATTCCAAATGCTAAAGCATTACATCCAAGATGGATACAATGGGTTAATTCTCTTGCTGCAACGGATGTTGAATATGTTTTTGATCCAGATTTAAAAACACAAGCATTCCTGCAATATGAACATGAATGTCCTCTGCCTACTGAAATTCTGCCTCTCGATCAGTACGAATTCATAATTTACACTGACGGATCCGCACAACCCGCAATAGGGAGTAAGCAAGCTTACAGTGCAGCGTGTGCAATCGTTAAAGGTCGCATGCGAAATGGCATCTTCAGACCTATGGTCACAAAAACTCAGTCTCTAGGAGATTGTACAGCTCAGCGAGCTGAACTACAAGCATTCAAACTGGCACTTGAAAGTACAGATCGAGAATTCCCCACACTAATAGTGTGCGATTCCTTTTACTGTGTTCAGTCGTATAATGACTATATACAAAACTGGCTTGAAAATGGTTTCAAAGATGCGAAAGGTGGCACAATAAAGCACAAAATGCTTTGGGAACAAGTAGTTCAGTTGAAAAACGAACTACCAAAGGCTCACGTGATCCACACACTGAGTCATCAACGTGATGGCGTTCACGTTGCAGGGAATTCATTGGCTGATGAAGCCGCAAAGGGGGCTGTGTAGACGGCTTACATAGCTGCGATCACTCGTTCAAAAACAAAAATAGACGGTGAGATAATTTTGGCTGTCAATGCTTCAAGCAAAGGCAGCAGTGCAGCGTTACCAAAAAAGTTTCCACTCAAGTACTCTTATGTAATTGATGCGAACAACGTTCCTTTTGCTCGAATCCCTGGAGTGGGGGATAGGGTAATTCCAAACAAGGAACGCAGATTAGGACTAATCCTAGCAGCACACGAAGGGATAGCTTCTGCCCATGCAGGTGTTTCAGCGACAGTATCTTTACTCAAGCAAAGATATTGGTGGCCTGGCATTCGGAAACAAACTAAAAACTATGTTTTAGAATGTGATATTTGCCAACAGATGAAAGTCTCAACAGTAAAACGTCCTGCGCAGACACCCCTGTTAATTTCAGACAAACCATTAGCTTGTGTTTACCTGGACCACTGCGGTCCCTTGCAAAGGGACGGTAACTATAAGTATATCATGGTTGCAGTGGATTCATGCTCTAGGTTCCTATGGTTATGGCCTCAGCGCTCAGCTGACGCTCGAACTGTTATAAAAGATTTGCGAGTCTTTATCGGCACATACGCAATAGGCACGCTACATTCTGACCAGGGTCCTGCGTTTAGCTCTCGGGCTTACAAAGAAGCCATGGCCAGTCTGGGCGTTGCATTGCGGTACTCCTCTCCATTCCATCCTGAGGGAAATTCGGTTGTGGAAAGGAAAAACCGGGACATAAAGCAGTCTATAACAGCTAGGGTATTAGGTTCGGGTGATGGGTGGGTTAAACACCTTAGTGGGGTCCAACGCTCATTGAATAATCTGCCAAGAAGTTCTCATGGGGGGTCACTCCATATGAGGTCCTATTTGGGACGAGAATGTGGGTACCAGACCTTGAACACGTAGGCACAGTGGTGGAAAATAAACCCTTTGATATCAAAGATCGTTTGGCTGTTTTACAGGAACTCAATGAGTTAAGAACGAAACAAAGCAACATATTCCTACAGCCAACCACCACTGGGGAAAAATCGGCGGTCCCAGCAAGGCCTGTCTGGATTCCAAAAGTTGGGGATCTAGTCAGAGAAAAGATTGCGGACAAGAAGGAATTTGGACCTTCTTACAGACAACCAGTACCTGTCCTAGCAGTTCAAGGAACAAGAACAGTACTTCTGCCGCCCCTTGCTGGAAGAAAGGAGAAAAGATTTGTGTCCATCGACCTGATCAAACCACAGTATGTGGCCAATACTAAATAGTAGGCCTCGTGGACTCCGACCTAGTAGCAGACGCACTCCTCTCGCTACTATCCAAGAGGTTCAGACTGAAAGACTGATAACAATCGAGAATTCAGCTGTAACAGATGGAGGACTAAGCAACAACGCTATGGAACTCATCCCTCTTGAACACCAAGTAACAGTTCGTCCAAATACACCTGTCTACACCAACGTAGCAAGTGATCGACTGGTTCCAGTGATTTCTACAAATCCTGATGCAATTCCAACAATTGATAGAACTGCTTCTGGCTATTTCGTTAACTTTGATACGTTCTCAGAAGATCCGAGTGAACCTAAAACGACGCCAGCATCATTCAAATTCAAGCAGCAAGTACAAGACTTTATTCACTTTCTGAAACAGACTTATTTGGTTTCTCCATGGATTGAACTCTGGATTTTATCTGGACTTTTTGTTTTCCTGCTCTGGCTAGCTTTGGTTACAACTGTGAGCGTGCTTATAAGTGGCAGATACATCCATGTGAACACTGAAGGAAAAGGCGTGAACGTACTTTTGAAACCTCATAAATCTTCCCATCGTGAAGCAAGAGACTTGTCATCAGTGAACATCACAGCTGTTCCTTTACAGGATGGTATAGTGTGGGACAAAACAGATTTTGATATCTTCGGTCCGACGGAACAATTGAACATTCCACATTTGTTTAAAATTTCACTAAGTGATCTAATTTCGTCCAGTACCTATTCTGATGATTGGGACTTTGAGACTGTTAATGACATAATGTATGACCTAGAAAAATCTGCTGCATTTTCTAAAAATGATTATTTAGAGGGTTCATCAGACTATGAACAACTGTATTGTTATAACCACTATGGTCATCATTATTTGCATAAATCTGCATATCCAAGAAATGTGTTTATGTTTAACCAATGGGAACATTGTCCTACACCACCTAAAGGTAGTTCAAAAACATTTGCTAGTAAATTTCCATATTTTTCAGGTTATAATACATCTGATCCAGAAATGTTTTACTATAAAAATGTAAACAAGACAGGACTGAAAATTATGTTAACAAATACAAAACAGATTTATTCTGCATTATTTAATGCCCAACTGTCTAGACAGGGTTTCGACTTTTGGAAAGACACAATAGACACAAAAACTGTGTGGGGTACTAAAGATTGGCAAGTGCAGGGGATAGAAGCTTTATTTAGAGCCTGTATCATCCCTGAACAAATAATGTTTTTGAATGAAACCATCCAACAAACATCTTGTCTTGGATTAGCCAAGATCAAAGAGATGAACACACCTTCTGTACCAGCACCTGCAAGTGATAACGATACACAGGCAGTGGTGACAGTTGACAATATACTACAACTCAACAGATCTAATCCTGATTGGAAAAAATGGTTGATGTGGCCCACAGACACGAATAACTGTCAGGAAAGATTCCTGAATAAAACTCAGGGCTTTACTATTAATAGGCCATACCCAAGATTACGTCCAAAGACAACATCCGGGGGTAGTAACAACATACAGTATAGGAAAATTATGCCTCGATTGGCTGCATAAGTCTACACTACAGGATGTGACACAACACTTAACCTTACTTAAAAAGGACGCAGACCGTAGGGAATTCTTGCTTGGACCAAGAAAACCGCGTCAAAAATGTTTCATATATGCCGGCATTTATGCTGCCTATAATGAAGCATGGAAAGTATCACAGATGGAGGCTGCAGAACGAATACGTGAACTTGATCGTATTAATTTAGAGAAAACACTCTCTGTGGTCGACAATGGGTTAACAACTTTGTCCTCCAGAATATATTCATTGGATGGCATTGTATCCTCTGCTATCGACATACTAGAACAAGATTTGGCGATGTTACAACAAGGCCAGTCTCAATTACGTTCTATTGTGTTACTAAGCTGGACACTGCAATCTTTGCGAGCGGGCTATGTGCCTTGGCGTTTTATCAACACAACGGCTCTGTTTGCAGAATACAATCTCACTGATAAACAGATCGAATTGGCACAAAGAGGAGCAAGGTATACAGTGCTGAGCATTGAAAAACTGGAAAAATTACCATTCACAGTGGCAGAAAAACCAGCTACAGAATGGCTTATTCATGGCAAAATCACACTACCTGTGACTACTTTTCAGTTTCAGTATTGCCTCAGACAAATGCAAGCAGGCAAATATGAAAGGTTGGGTAAGGAATACATTAAGACATCTTGGGATTTACCGTATACATATAGATGTTGGAGTGGGGATCGTGAAGTGTTTTTGAGCGGTACAAACTGTAAACGTGCACTAAGCGGTTCGCTTATATGTCAGGACATTTCCTTACACGGGGCTTGTAATGGTTCTGTGGCAAATTTGTCTTGCCATCAGCAGGGTACACCAGCTGCTGTGATTAATCCAACGTTTGGACAACTTTCTAATGGGAGTTACCTCATGTTGAATGATCAGAGTTGCTGCGGCATGCTGCCAGGCATCCCATATCTAGTAACGGTCAACTCCAGGGTCACTTGCTGTATGCAAGTATTGTTTGCCCCAATAGACACAGTCAGGGAGTCGCCTCTATGGCCTTCGCTGAACGTCTCTTTTATAAGATTTGATACTTTGAGCAGAATGAAAGCCATGCTTTTACAGCAAACAGTGCCTTTGACCTCGGCCAAAGAAACCTATGATCTACAAGTAGCAAGGACTTCGGCTGAGATACAGACTTTAATACGTACAAACTGCCCTATACATTTCGTAGAAATGATAGGACGTATCTTCAATATGTCTGATACAACCGGAATTGTACATGTATTTAAGAGCATCTGCTCCGGTCTGTTAGCACCTTTCCAGGCAATACTCGGAATCATCCCGAACTTTGCACATTCGGGGTTTGGTGGCATACCATTAATTCTAGCACTTGTTGCCGGAATTCTATTTTTCTTCCTGCTATTGCGCTATGGCCAGCCTATTCGCAGACATCACTCCGAGCGAAATGGAGAAAGCTCTCCTTGAACGAAAGTGCTGTGAGTGAATAGTACAGCTATTGGGCATGACTCGTCTACGGGACCTTAATACCACGTGGTTCCTGTCATTCAGACCAATCTGGCAAGATTGCATCTTACCTGTTCTACGATGCCTGCTATGCGGTGTAGAATGCGTGTTGGACACCTGTCTAACATATCCATCGGATACGCCAACAGATATCGATACTCTGCTGGACCAGATAACGGCCCATGCTCTGTGTTGTCCCCAGAGGCTGCCAATCCTGATGTCTGCATTCATTGAGATCTCACAGACGCTTCCGGCTGCTGCTGAGGTACGAGAAAGATCTACAGGCACACAGGTAACAACGGACGCGAACATTGCTGCTGCGACCAATGCTGACAGCGATGCTTCACATCTCTGTGCGATTAATCTGCTTCACGAGGTGTTCCAACTGACACCAACTACAGTGGATGATGTTTTGTCTATAGAAATAGATGATCTCATGTTTACACCAGACCCGTAAACTGACTCTGATTCAGCATACAGTGTTCCAGAGATGCAGTGACAATTTGGCCTTCATTCTACAAAAACTTGGAACTCTACCAAAATTGAACTTTTTCCCATTTTTCGAACGAAAATGGCACTTCAATCTGCTTAAAGTAGAACTAGCCTTATAGTACAGACTTCAGCGGTACTTCCACGGACACTTAGTCATCTTGTGTGTCTAAAACAGGTCATTAGTTTTCATGACATGAAATTACTTTGATTTTTGAACAACTTATCGATCATTTTCTGTCACATGTAAATATTACTGCTTATTTCATTCCAATTGCATTTATTTTCGAACTTTATGCCTGAAATGAAAAGCATTTGCTTCAAATGTACAGTACCTTTTGCATTTTTTACTATGTTTTTTAATGCTTTTAAGAAATATTTTTAAATATGCGGTACTCCATTTTATGTTTAGCATTTTAAATGTTTAGCATTTTAGTATTATCGTATACACGAAAGTGGAGTGGGTGTTGTATTCCTCTTAGGGTGTCCATAACGGGCTTTCCAGTATCATGTCCTTATATAGGCACAATTCGCCCTGCCCTTATATAGGCATAAAATCCCAGCCCTTATTTAGGCATTAAACCGTGCACTCCAAATACAGGCATGGTCTCTGACATCCGTCCACCCTAACGTCACAACGAGTTCATGAAGAACAGACCCTTAGGCTGCGGGAGTTTCCCTAGCCCAGGACTATTGATTTCTTCAAGGACTCATATATTATGCATGAACCATTATTCCTTAGGGGTTCATTCATGACGTCTTTCGCTGTCCGACTCACGTCAATACTAACATTCTTAGGTACCTCTCAGGTATAAATATACCTTCCCTAGCCCTTGTAAACTAGAGGAGACCTCGACTTCAGAGGAGCCCGTTTCCCGGCCTGACGCACTGAGAAGACGCTGTCATCCCTGCACGCAGAGAGTCCAGCTTCCAGTGATCTGACTTCCCTTGCGGGGTGTTGGAGTTCGAGTCTGGCAAAGAGATTCCTACCTCTCTCATTCTTCAGGTATGGAGCTGACAAGAACCTAGAGGGACTCTTGGCATACTAGGCATACTAGGCTTAACATACTCTTAGTATACCATAGTAAGGAATACTTCACCTACTTCATACCTCTCCCTACACCTAGGTTAGGTTAGGTACATTGGGGTAGAACTAGCTTAGAAACGCATCGTATGAGTACTCGCATTTTTAGTCTGTGTTATTTATGTAAAGGCATATGTACTAAAAGATAATGCTATCGCAGTATTATTTATTTCTACTGCTCACACTGTACATTATTTATCTCGCATACTGTCTTGTGATCGTAACAGCACATTTTACCTACACCAGAAACAAGACTGTTCAATAAATCTTTTATTGAAACGCCCGTCTGTTCTTTCTGTGTAACTTGGAGAAAACTAAGCATGCACGATTGAGCTGAGTGAAATAGTTATCTATTGTTTCCACGACTCTGGGACACGTTCTGATTCTAAAGGGAAACAAAGTGGTCATGTTTTGCGGCTGCCAGAAACTACTCCCTTCTTGTTTGTCAAGGAGTTTCTAGTGGCCTCTGAGCTAGCTGGCACAAATAATTAAGTTTAATATACTTGATAGGGACATACTGACCTTAGTCCTATGTCAAACCTATAGGATATATTATTCCAATGCGCAGAGCCTATTAGGGAAATAGGAGCTACACTACAGAAGGATGAAGAGCAAAGACCTCCTCCCGGATCAGGACAGGACCGGTGACCTCTCTATCAACGACGCCTGCGTCATTCCCCTCTTTGGTACTTCGCTTCTCCTCGAATTCTCCCGTGACTTCCTTCTAATGGACTCCGCCGCCCCCTCCTCAGGACCTCTGTGGACAGCGGTTCAGTCCGCGACCGATCAGCTTGTATGTCTGGAACCTAAACTCCGAGTCCCTTCCTCTACCTAATTAGCTAATTCTATATCTATTATACCCTTCTAAGCCCATGTACCTCCCCTAAATGTTGCAGAATTATGGGCCCACTATTTCTGATTGGACGGGGACAGGGGGTTGATCCTCACACCATATTGATTTAATTAATTTTTCTTAAAGCCCTTTGTTTTAAAATACCGCCCATCACTTTTAATACATTTGCTTTATTTCCCACCCGTCTCATGACAAAGTTTATACATTCTTCATGTACATTGTTACATATTGGTAGGGACATTCATGAATACAGCAATATTGGCCAGCAGGTCATGGCCTTGGACGACGTCCAGGTTGACTTCATCCTTTTCTTTCTGGGCAGCCACTCAGGGAGCATGCGCACTGTATTCCCACTCTTTCTACTCTATTCCCATTTACTTATAAACTCTATCCCGCATTAGTAGCGTTAGAATACTACAGTTTAAATAAAACATGAGAGCAAGCTGTAGCACGTGAAAACATAAAGCAGCCATTTTAAGGCATACTGCGCAGAAGCAAGAGTTTCCCTCCAAGCAAAGAAAGACGTCACACCACGTGATATGGTTGAGACATGCGCAGTAAAGTTCCCGCGCTTTAGCGGCCATTTTAGAATAGACAAGCGTTACTTGTTAGTTTAAAA
Source organism: Calotriton arnoldi (assembly GCA_963921515.1). NCBI lineage: Eukaryota > Metazoa > Chordata > Amphibia > Caudata > Salamandridae > Calotriton > Calotriton arnoldi. The sequence goes on from CAWUFW010005083.1 coordinate 929,351, forward strand.
ACATAAGCAAGCTTCCTTGCTACTTATATTTGTGTGTGCAGTTGTTAGTATGAACAATACAAATTTAATACATTAATACTTTTGAGAAGATTGCATCCGAGCAAGTCTCATTTGTGAGTCCTTGCTCCATCAGTCCCATCCTGTCTTGAAGCCTGGCTAGCAATTTTTCATGATTTACCGTGTCAAATGCAGACGACAGGTCAAGAAGGACTAGTAGACATGTTTGATTATGATCTAGGGCCTGTAGCGCATCATCTACTATATGTAAGATTGCTGTTTCCGTGCTGTGGCCTGGTCTGAATCCCGATTGGCAGGCGTCCAGCAGCTTGAAATTAGCGATGTGATTGCTCAGTTGATTTTGCACACATTTCTCAATTAGTTTGGCAAGTAATGGAATATTGGTTACTGGGCGAAAGTTATTTGGCTCTGCCGGGTCCGCTGTAGGTTTTTTGATGATGGGGAGGACTTGACCTGTTTTTAGGCACTCTGGTAGGATCCCTTGAGATAGTGAGGCATTTATTATTTTTGTCCATATTGGGACGACGATATGGTTGATTCTTTTTAGGCATTTAGAGGGGAGGGGGTCATTGTAGTGATTATTAGGTTTGATATCCGAGAGAGTTTTGGCAATGGTTTTCTGGTCATATAACTTGAAGGTAGCCCATTGTGCATTGTTTTTCGATCTATCATGATCGTTTGTCGTGGTAGCATTGTTCTGTGGTGGTAGTTGGCTGGAGAGGTTGTCGGCTGCCATCCTGAGCTCTCTTTCTAGCGTGTTGGCCTTGTCAGTGAAGAATGTTGAGAATTCCTCGCAGCTCAGTTGAGTTTTAGTAGTTTCTTGGGCAGATTTGGCCAACTTATTGGATTGTTGCTTTAACATCTCGAATAGTTTCCGTGGTCTGTTTTTGGCGTTGTCCAGTTCCGATCTAAAAAATTCCTTTTTGGAGTTGAGGACCCTTTTGTTGTACTCGTTTCTGATTTTTCTGAGAGTTTTCAGCTGGGGGGATGATGGGTGCTGTCTCCATTTTCTTTCTGCAAGTCTCAGTTTCCGCCTATCTTCATTCAGTGTCTCATTAAACCATGGATTTTTATCTTTCTCTGATAGTCTTTTCAGTTTTAGCGGCATGGTGGAGTTGACTATATTCGTCATTGACGTAGTGTAGTGCTCAGTGAGTTCGTTAACGTTCAGCAAGTTGTTAGGCGGATTTAGATCCTTCTCACATCTTGCTACTAGTAGCTCAATATTAGGGTCTTTGGTGTCCCGAGTCCACTTTTTAAGTTTGACAGGCTGCGTGGTCTTGTTCTTTTTTATGGTGGGTATCAGGAAGGTTATGGCATGGTGATCCGACCAATCGCAAGGACCAATTGAGTGGATTTTAATATCCTTGCTTCTCGAAATTACCCAGTCTAAGGTTGCCCCTTTCGAGTGTGTTGGCTGTGTGCAGGCTTGAGTAAGGTTTAGATCTGTTAAAAAGTCTTTCAGTGCGTTGACCTGTTTGTCATTATTGTCGTCCCAGTGTAAATTAAAGTCGCCTAGGAATATGTTATTAGTGTGACTGTTAGAGTTAGCCGTGATGATCTCCATTATCTGGTCTATGAAAGTAGCATTATTGCCTGGTGGGTGGTAAAGCGCATGCAGGTTGCACCTTTGATTACCTGCAGTTCTTATACCGAGACCGAGGTATTCACAGGATTCGAGAGGGTCGGATTGTATTTGGTTGACCTCTATATTCGATCGGTGTATGCAGGCTATACTGCCTCCTGTCTTTTTTAGTCTGTCTAATCTCACAATGTTATAATGAGGGGGCACCAGTAGATCCATGAAATGGGAAGAGGATTCCGTAAGCCATGTTTCTGTTAGGATTGTCACGTCTACTTCCTGGCTAACGATGAGGGCAGCGATGTCTGAGGCATGTTTTGCTGCGGACCGACAGTTGAGCAGTAGGCATAGCAGTGGTTTCCCTGAGCTACTAGAGTTCATCTCTTGAGTATTGGCGGTTAGCTGGACTTGTTGTAGGTTGTTAAGGTTGGGTTTCCTATTCTTAGGCCAGGATGTTCTATTTGCATCGATCGGGACTGATTTAATTTCCTCACCTCTGCTGCTGGCTTTAGACTCATATGACCGTAGTATGGTTATGGTTTCATCGTCCGATAAGTATTTAAGATTTCTGTCTGGTCGATTATGTCTATTTGATAATGGCATGGCTGTCTCTCTACTCTTTTCTTGAATATTATGCACTAATTTTTGGACGTGCTCGACTTTGGAGTAGGTGCTTACAGTGATTTCTAGTATTTTTTCCATAGCTTGCAGTGCGCTTAGAATGTCCTGTGACATATTGCCCACTTGTGTTTGAAGAGCTTCGATTTCTCTCTGAGTCTGAGGTGATAAATTAGGAGTACGCATCTGCCTATTTCGGGTTTTGTTTGTGTCCCGGTGCTTTAGATCTTCGATTTTTTCTGTGTTCCTTTTTTTGTCATTAGTTCGGGTGTCTGCGCCTCCTCTATGTGTGATGTGAGATGCGCTCCCTATGTCCTGAGATCTTGATACTAAGCTAGGGGGATATGAGTTTCGTAAGGTCATAGATGCAATTTGTACTGTTGTTGAGGGGGGTATGAAAGGGGTGTTAGCTTCCATATCCTTTATTTCCGGATGGAGGTTCCTGTTGAATGGCCTACGTGTGGGAGAAGTCACATTTTGGGGGAGAGGCGCTGATTCTTCCCGCTGTAACGGCGTCGGGCGGTATTAGCATATAGTATAGATTTTTCTCCTGTCTCGGTATCACTCCCGTCCAATGTGCCTCCTGTCAAAGTTGTGTCTCCTGGCAGCATTGTAGGTTGTGGTTCTTGAGGGTCTCTAGGTATTGTGATGTCTGTGGTGGTAGTGTTGGTGGCAGATAGGGTGGCTGCTTGTGTGGTCAGGTGTTGTTGAGTAGATGACCTTGAGTTATCTACACACTCTTTTAAAGTAGAAAACAGGTTGTCGAACTTTTCTAACTCGTTGTTGCTGCTTGTATAAGCACAATACCGTTCTTGTAGATAGTTATACATAGATCCGCTCTTAATCTTGGTGACGGGACGATCAATAGTTTTGTACCATGTGGGATATTGCTTATATTTTTTATGTTGAGCATCTTCGTAATCATAGTGTGCCATTTATCCGTTTTTCTGGTGAAAAATATCAGGTCATTTACAATAATGCCTTTGTTTAGATTAAAGCAGGGGTCAGAGATCAGCGTGTCTGGGTTTTTTCTAATTAGATTGTGTTTGAATTTTTTGGCTGCATTCTTAGATAGGTTAGTTGGGTACTTTATGATGTAAGAGTTTATGCCTGCTGATTTTAATTTGGTTCCGGCCATATTTACTGAGTAGTGTTAAATAATTCTCCGGGGTGTTCCTGCAGTGGTGACCTCTACTTTGATGTCATTACCTGTCTCCGGCTGTTTGCAGGTCTATTGTCGTTCCTGTAGGTGTCTCTCCTCTCCTTTGTTTCCTTGTGTCCCAATTTGATGTATCCCCTTGCCCCCTGGGTCTTTCTGTGGTTTCTGCAATGTCTTTGCTATCTTTTAGTACCTTAGATTGTAATCGTTTGGGAATTATCCTCCTCTGGAATAGAATTTATTTAATTCTATATCATTTGGTTAGGTCGTATGGAAAAAGTACTATTCCATGTCATTTCACAAACCACATTTCCATTCATTGGCGCTATAGCGAGTCATTCCAAGATGGCCGCCGTCTTAGTGGTCTAAGCTCATCTAATAGCTGTAAGGTCCTTTTCTATTTCTATGCACAGTCCTCTTTCTATTGCCATTTCCAGGTTGCTACCATTTTGGAGATCGAGTTGAGGCATTAAGAGGGAGCAATCCTTTATTCAAGATGGCCGGGGCAATAAGGTAGAAAAGAAAGCAACACGTGTGTAAAAAGGAAAGGAAGAGGAGACGATGGTTGCTGTATACTGTCTGCCTTGCATTGCATCACAACGCTTTTAGGTCAGCGGCAGCCGCCATTTTATAGTCAGGCAGGCTGCATCCAGACTCCCCAGCTCAGTGTGTATGATTTAACCAGCTTTATCACTTTATACCTTTATTGTTCCCGGGCCATGTGGTCGTCAGCAGGCTCCCGTCGGCATTAGACCCGCCGTGGAATAGCGCGGTGTTGGTCAGCAGGAGGGCGATGCAGCTTGGAGGAACCCACTATAGGCGACAGGGATGCAGCGTGTCCTGCGAGACCCCAGACGGGACGAACATGGGTGATCGACGTTTCAAGTCACCAAAGGCGGGCGATCAGCTGGCCCTAGGCGGTAATCACAGCATCATCAACGCCATTAGTCACAGGTTGTGGTGGTGTTGCAGGTCCCGCAGCGTTCCTGTACGTCCAGCGAGGATCCCGAGAAAGTCGTTGCAGGCCTGGAGCGGCGAGGCAGGAGAGGAGAAGGCGCGTTGGACGATCCTCTTGGAGGTAAGCTACCATACGATCCGGAGTGTTGCAGAAAGGCAGGCGGGTGGATGACGGGGTTTGCAGGGGGATTTAAACCGATTTGGTTATCCCCAACCCAGGAGCTCTAGCAGAGAGCCCCTACTTGGCGGCCATATTGATACGTGATATTGATCAATGTCTATGATAGTGCAAAGCAGAAGGTATATACACACATAACAAAATTTTGTACATTTATCAAAAAGGGTTTTTTATTTGTTGATCTATTAAAAGGGATGGTTTCATATTTATATGGATCAATATCAAAATAATTCTTTTAAATGTTATATAGGTATACACATGTATATAACTAAGTTCGATAAAGTTCAGATCATTTTTGGTTTATCTATACAATATAGCAGTGCACAATCACGGAACTATACATAAAGCATACATAAACAAAATCATAAATAGACATATACAAAAAATGACAAAAAATACATCACTGTACATAACACAGCTTAATAAGAGATGGAGAAGGTGGATTATGAAACAATTCCAAGGCTGGCGGTAGATACAGAGGAGACCTGTACTGATGCCATGTACCCCACTGCTCACAGAGGTGACCTGTACTGGCCCCAGGGACCTCACTGCTCACAGAGCAGACCTGTGCTGATGCCATGGACCCCACTGCTCACAGAGAAGATCTGTACCGGTGCCATGGACCCCACTGCTCACAGAGGAGACCTGTACTGATGCCATGGACCCCACTGCTCACAGAGGAGACCTGTACTGATGCCATGGACCCCACTACTTGAAGAGGAGACCTGTACTGATGCCATTGACCCCACTGCTCACAGAGGAGACCTGGACTGATGCCATGGACCCCACTGCTCACAGAGGAGACCTGTACTGATGCCATGGACCCCACTGCTCACAGAGGAGACCTATACTGGTGCCATTGACCCCACTGCTCACAGAGGAGATCTGTACTGGTGCCATGGACCCCACTGCTCACAGAGGAGACCTGTACCGGTGCCGTGGACCCCACTGCTCACAGAGGAGACATGTACCGGTGCTGTGGAACCCACTGCTCACAGAGATGACCTGTACAGGTGCCATGGACCCTACTGCTCACAGGGAGACCCGTACATGTGCCATGGAACTCACTGCTCACAGAGGAGACCTGTACTGGTGCCCTGGACCCCACTGCTCACAGAAGAGACCTGTACTGATTCCATGGACCCCACTGCTCGAAGAGGAGTCCTGTACCGGTGCCATGGACCCCACTGCTCACAGAGGAGACCTCTACTGGCGCCAGGGACCCCACTGCTCACAGAGGAGATCTGTACCGGTGCCATGAACCCCACTGCTCACAGGGGAGACCTGTACTGATGCCATGGACCCCACTGCTCAAAGAGGAGACCTGTACTGATGCCTTGGACCCGACTGCTCACAGATGAGACCTGTACCGATGCCTTGGACCCCACTGTTCACAGAGGAGACCTGTACCGGTGCTGTGGACCCCACTGCTCAAACAAGAGATCTGTTCTGATGCCTTGGACCCACTGCTCACAGAGGAGATCTGTACCGGTGCCATGGACCCCACTGCTCATAGAGGAGACCTGTATCGGTGCTGTGGACCCCACTGCTCACAGAGGAGACCTGTACTGGCGCCAGGGACCCCACTGCTCACAGAGGAGACCTGTACCGGTGCCATGGACCCCACTGCTCACAGAGGAGACCTGTACTGATGCCATGGACCCCACTGCTCATAGAGGAGACCTTATCGGTGCTGTGGACCCCACTGCTCACAGAGGAGACCTGTACTGGCGCCATGGACCCCACTGCTCACAGAGGAGACCTGTACTGGCGCCATGGACCCCACTGCTCACAGAGGAGACCTGTACTGATGCCATAGACCCCACTGCTTGAAGAGGAGACCTGTACTGGCCTCATGGACCCTACTGCTCACAGAGGAGACCTGTACTGATGCCATTGACCCTACTGCTCATAGAAGAGACCTGTACTGATGCCATAGACCCCACTGCTCGAAGAGGAGACCTGTCCTGGCGCCAGGGAGCACAGTATTTTTAGCTCCTCCATGAATATTTGAAGAGGTTCAGGCTCAGCTCCCCACATCCTCCTGTGTCTGTCAGGCCTGCGATTCGCTCCTCATTAGAATGATAGAGAATGTGCTAAACATCCTATCACTTTAGTGTCCACGATAAACCTGCACCACTGCCCCTGAGATGCAAGCGCCCAACCAACAGTGACACATCTGCCTGCCACAAAGGCACTGCTGACATAAAGCAACTACAACACCAACCGGCACTGCTGGTGAGCTGAGCGTGCAGACACTGCCTACTCTGTGAACTTGTAAAATGCAAACTGCAGACCCATCACTCCTGAAACACAGGCACTGTTGACTTATAGAGCCTACAAAGCACACAGATCCACTTCTAATTCTGCTGCACATAGGCACTGTCTTATACAGGTACTGCCTTATACAGGCACTGCTTTATACAGGCACTGCATTATACAGGCCCTGCATTATACAGGCACTGCCTTATACAGGCACTGTATTATACCGGCACTGCATTATACAGGCATTGATAGCTGACTGCACTTGCTCCGCACGGACAACCAACCAACGCAGACTGGGAAACAATGTGGCACAGCTGACTCATAGTACGTAGGCACTGCTGCTTATGGCATGTAAACACTGCTGGCCTGCTGCCCTGCTGTCGCACGGGCATTCTTGGGAACCACTGACTCATCATGTCTGTGACACAACCGTGGCACCCACAGGCAGTGCTGGCCTTGTAGCCTGTGACTCACAGGCAAAGATCGCCCTGTGCCTGACACCCTCAAGTAAGGATCTTTTGTCTCTTCCAACATAAACGTGCACTGCACATGTGCTGCTTTAAAATACCCGGACATTACTGTCCCACTGCCCATGCGGCGTACACAGCTACGCCACCTGCTGAGCCTGCCACAAAGAGGCACTGCAGACTCTGGGGCCTGCCACGGTGTGCCTGCTGCTCAACCAGGCCCTGTCTACCCACTGTGCCTGTGAATCACATGCACTTCTAATCAACTGTGACCTATAAAAGCAGACCCCCTGGCACTGTCACCCCACTTTCTATGTTCATGGATAGTCACTGTCACCCCATTGTGACTTTGTCATGCACAGGCACTGCCAATCCAAAGTGCCTGTGACACACAAGTGGAGGAGCGCAATTTAGACCTCATCCCTTACACGTTATCAATGCACAATTTGCATTTATATTTGACATTATATTTACTGTGTGCCCTAATAAGGTTAACGTGTGAGAACATATAAACACATTAATGAAATGTAAACACTGAGAAACTGAAGCTTTATAAATGTGTGCATTAATGTTCAGTTTAAACATGAAGATGTATTCTGTATTCACGTTGCATTTATACTTTAAGTCACAGTTGCATATAGTCTGAAAGTCATATTTGAAAGTGCAATCATGTATGCTTTTATTCACGTTTGCATCTGTTCTTGAGTTATATGTGTCACAAGTAGAACCATGTATTTGAAGTACACGCTTAAATGTTTAGTTAATGTTAGCCTGACTAAAGATCTTGTGAATTTGAAATATGCTTTGCTTGGTCAGCATGTTCTTTCTTTTACAGGTGCGTTCTCAAGGTTTCCTAGCTAGAGAAAGAAGGATGGTTGTCTGTATTAGCTTCTTGATAGTAAGGCCTGAGAAGAGAAATCTTGGCAAGAAACGTAAAGACCTATTGAGCAGACGAGGCCTCCTTTTCATCGCGTATCAGGAATGGAGGGATGTTCAAGGCTGCACTAACTGTCCAAGTTCTGTGGGATGGGGAAGTCTGGTAATGTTGAGCCTTGACTAGATGGATGACTTAGAACTTATGCATGTTTGAGAGAGAGAATCAGAGTTTCTTTAAGGATCACCTATTTCTGATTTTGTATTGCTGTGGCTGTGATTTATTTTTATTTTAACCTACTGACAATGAACCAATTGTGATATTTCAGCTCGCCAGCTGTGATCCTGTATCTTTTTAATATTCTTCTGGCATGCATATATATTGGATTGACTATTAATTGGAAATAAAACTACTTAACTTCAATTATTGATTTCTGGTCCTTATTGTGGGGCCAAATGGGCCTCACGAAGATTGAATTGTTTTACCCTTTGCGTCTCAGTCAACCTTAAAAGATCTAGCAGATGAGAGATTGCAAATCACGCTTTGCGTGCTCTCACGACCATTGTCAATCAGTCACGATCGTAAAACAAACTCATCACGGCACCTTATAAACCCTTTGCCCTGCAATACAGACAGGCATGGCAAACCCTCTGAAAGTATAGCACATGTCCTGTTGCCACCTGACAAAACAGTGGCACTGCCATTCACTGTGCTATAAGACACAGTCAGACTGCCATTCCTTACTGACATACATGCGCTACAGGCCCATTGCTCCTGTTAAACACAGGCACTGCATAATCAACATGCCTGTGACAGAAACACTGGTCTCATATTATATTTATGCACAATTGGGTGCAACACTTAAACAGTATAGGAAGCTGAATAGAATCCCGAGGGGTCTGAGGTCACAAATTCTTCCCACGTACGATGATCTAGATGAAGATCTCCTCCTTGTATGGGAAAAAAAACTAACGTCAAACTCTTAAATTGATGGAGATTCTTATAGAAAATGCTGAACGCAAGGTTAATAGTCTACAAGCGGGGATTATGATTTTGGAATCAGAAATTAGGGAGTTAAACCTAAAAGAGGCCACAGAAAAGAACTATGTAATCCTCAACGTGATTATACAGAAACATCAGGAGGAGATCAAACAAAGAAAAGCCCGCAAACTAAAAAGGGATGAGGTAGATTATAAGCAGGGTAGAAGTTTTACGTTTGCCAAAACATATGATCGCATGATTGCTACAGACACCAGGGAATGAGGAAATATTACACAAGGAGTTGCCTCGGTGAGCTCCAGCTCAACGTCTCTTAATACTGTGCCCACTAGTGAGAGCGAAGCTGAGACAGGGTCAGACACCTCTGCACAGAACTTTACAGGTACTCGTTTATTAAGAAAGGTTTGCAGGATAAAAAGAGGGAACATGGAACAACCAAAATGCATGGAAAGTACAAGAAAAAGACCCAGAGGGGGAAGAGAGGAGGGACCGGAAGAAGAAAGGAGAGGGATGAAACTCAGATCCTGGGACAAGAGGAACTAAGAGGGACTCAGGACAGGGGTGTAGCTGTGATACACCTATCATATAAAGCTCTTACAAATGATATGATAACCCTGTTACAGAAGGGGATGGGCTTCTGTCCAAGGGAGGATGGTGAGGTTTGCAGATCAAAGGTTGATTTGTTTAAATTTGTGAGAAATGTAAAGCTCAAGAAATTGAATCCCACCACTAATAAAACAATGACGAATAAACCATCGGATTGTCTGTCCAATACTCTAACCATACAAGACGTACGGGACACAGAATTACTATTGTCGTTCACGGATGTTGAACATGATCCTATAAACATGGAACGCTTATTGGAGGACCTAAACATTGACACTGATCTGTCCATCTCAAGTAGACTTGAGAATAAGTCCAAGTGGACCCCGGTTTTGCCTAGTGGCAACACCATTGAAATACTTCATAAGCTATTACTGGGTAATCTAAATAAGTACAATGATAGGCAAATGGCATAAGAGGAGATGCAATGACAACCTGACCAGAGGTGAACGGCTAGCATTGGAACAGCTAAAACAGGATAGGAATATCATCATTAGGGAAGCGGATGTGGGTAACATAGTTAATATGAACTCTAGTGAATATAATCAGGAAATAACATCGCAGTTATCTGATACAACTTGCTATGAGAAACTGAGTTTTAATCCCATTGGGCAACTGACATACAAAATAAATAGTCACCTTAAGACATGGTATGACAGATGCCTAATGGACAATGATGAATATATGTATTTGAAAGTGGTGAGACCTAGGTTTCCATGCATAGACACTCTACCCAAGATTCACAAAAATATGACTTTTCCACCAGGCAGACCCATCATATCTAGTATTGGGGGACCAACCGAGAAACTTTTGCAATATGTTGATGTATTTCTCCAGCCGTTAGTTCATAATCTCCCCTCCTACATTAAGGACACCAAACATATTCTCAGCCTACTAACAGATGTAGTATGGGAACAGGGAATGATTCTGACCACACTTGACATGAAAGCACTGCATACCAGTATTAAAGTGGACTTAGGGACACAAGCGGCCAAACGTTATCTGAGTACTACACCAGCCTCAAAGTGGGAACATACAGAAATGGTAATTACCACGATAGATCTAATTCTTCTTAACAATGTGTTTCTATTTGGAAAGGACTGGTATAGACAAAAACAAGGAGTAGCCATGGGCTCCAGATTTTCACCATCCTACGCCAATCTCTTTATGGGACGGCTAGAGGATGAGTGGATCTTGAATCCTAGGGGTACGGAGTGGTCTGATTCAATCATTTATTGCGTAAGATTCATAGATGACTGCATTATGATTTGGTCAGGATCAATGGATAAATAGAAATCATTTTGTGAATATCTAAACACTAATAACATGGGAATCAAATTCACTTATCAATACAGCATGACAGAGATAGTGTTTTTGGATGGGGAACTCTTTATTGAGAACAATCAGATACAGAGTAGGCTGCATCGGAAACCTACCTCATGTAATGCCCTATTACATGTTAGTAGTGTGCACCCCAGACACCAGATTCAGGCTGTTCCCTTTGGGAAAATAGTTAGGGCAAGAAGAAACTGCAGCAATGACAAAGACTTCTTACTGTGTATGGAGAACATGAAGGCACGATTTAGGGCTAGAGGCTTTAATACACATACTATCAAGAGTGCTGAACATAAGATCCTTAAAATTAAGAGATTGGATACTCTAAGAGAAAAACATACTAGGGACACAGAATCAAAGAGAAAGAGATTGATTACAGGCTGTAATGACGTATCCCAGGTACCTAGGAAGAGCATGTACAAACATTGGCATATTTTGCGATCTGATAAGACCTTGGATGAATACGACAGAAAAACCCACTATGACATATAGACGGGGCAAGACATTAAGATTACAATTAAGCCCAAGTTATCCTAGACAGACTTCTACTTGGCTGACCCAATTCACAATGGGGTTCCATAAGTGTGGGAATTGTGGGGCATGTAGATGGTCCACAGATAAGAAGAAAAAGTTTCAGGGTGCAGATGGCAGGTCATATGACATAAGACACAGCATTAATTGTAATACGAAATATGTTGTCTATATTTTGGAATGTGAATTCAAATGCATTTATGTAGGTATCACCATAAGAACACTCAAGGAACTGATAAATGAACACATTAGAGCAATGAAACACCAAGATACGAGATATCCGATGGCGATACATGTGATGGAATCCAAGGCGCAGGGCTCACATAAGCATTTTACTTTTTTTGGTATGGATCATGTTGAACCGGACCCCAGAGGGGCAACTAGAGAATTGACCTTAAGACGTAGGGAAGCGACCTGGATAATGCTTCTCAGCGCTGTAGAGCATGGTCTGAATACGGATCAAGAATTACAATATTTCCTTGGGGAATAAATGCTGATATTGGGAATCTGTTCTGGTCCCTATCTTAATACTAAATAAAAAAGAATGTATTTATACCAACCACAAAGGGCATCTGTTCTGATCCCGATCTCAATACAATATAAAAATAATGTACTAACTATGAACATGTATGCAATTAAAATCTATCTGTTTGTAAGGATATTTCAACAAACATTGGGGTAATGAACCATAATGTAAATGAATACTGTGGTTATGGACGTTACTGGAGTGGGTCGTGATGCATTCAGATGGGGGTAACTTTGTGACGAGGGTCTCAGTGGAGCAAATCTTATATAATAAAAGTGGCTCTCCAATTGGATTGTAGATATTCTCAAGTGGGTGTGTGAAAAAGCAGTATATGTAACAAGAAATTGGACAAGCGCTTTTTAATAATGTATTTCATAGGCCACAATGTAGGAGAAATAATATACTACAGCTATTTACAGTTTACTGGGGGCAAATCGGATATATATTGAATACGAGATACAATTAAGGTATACTTAATATGGTGATTAACTTGACCTAAGTCGACATAGATGTGGTGAAATGTATTGGTATGAATATGTGGTGGCGGTTCATATATATCATAGTTGTTTACATTGTTCTTCTTATAATAAGTCATTTGATAATTTCACAAATAAGGTGATTGATAAGGAGCAGTTGATTTCAGCGGCTATACATATAACGAAATAAAGCTATATTGGAGTATCTGTGGTGGTCTTGGTCTTTGGATGTACACTTAAGATGGCGCCCATACTGGTATAGACAGGCACATTGATGGACATTTATAATTCTAGTTATAATAAAATATCGTACAATATAAAAGTATATAGGATTAGTTAGACATAATATGTGCAGCCTAGTGTAAGGTCCATCTCTGTGACTCGATATGTATAAATATCGGATTATGTAAGGAGTCTTTATGCATAGGAATACACCCAAAATAGCGCCCACACCGAGTCTAGTCGTTACACATGTCAACGTGAGCTCACTATTTAATCTGAAGTTGGAGCGTGACTTCTGGCGGGAGATACAAGCGCTGAGAGGGAGCGTTCCCAGCGTCCCCACTGTAGGTAAGATTTATATTGGTTTACGGATGGCCAGTATACTCTCACATTAAGATTTGAGCAGTAAGAGGAGTCCACAGTCTGACTTCCTTTTCTATTTAACTTCCTAGATTGCTGGAGCATGTACAATATTCATATGGATTTAATACTCGATCAAAAATAGGACTGACTGGCACCGCATTAGGAATACATTTTGCAACGTACTATATTGGGATACAGAGGAATATGTATTAGTTGAATAGAGATACAGAGGTGAGATTGCTCGTTAATTTTCACCCGCAGATTTATGTAGCACTGTACAAATGAGATACAGGATTTAGGAATAGAGGCATGACATTATTGATATTATTATCACACAGAATAATCCGTGAGAGGGGTACAATTTGCAGATTGGCCAGGCCGGAAGTATAAGCGAAGTGAAGTTAGGATGTCTTTATTAAGAGGCAATTGACAATTGTGTTTGAATGTTGATTTGGGCGCATTTGAGGCGGTATATTGACTGAGCACTATTACATTATCATTCAGGTGCACAATGAGGTGTATTGGAGGAAGACAGGTATGCGCGGTGCCATTTCTTGGAGTTGTATGTTTGGATCACAGGTTATATATTGGAGCATGGCTTGAAGGCCCACAAGGGGGTGTATATTTCCACTTTTTCATGCCATTAAATAGGACAATGAATTGCACCACGTCCCACTTCACTTCACGTCACTTCAATTCTTTTACTTAATTTCAATTTATCAGTAAATATGCAATGTTTATGTATAATATACAAATTTAGATTGATTTTCTATTTTAAAAAATGTGATGGGGTTGATTTCACATTGCACTATATATTTTGTGCCTGGGGTGCCATTTTTGGTTTCCACTACAAACACAAGTGTACGGGGTGTGGTGTGTTTAAAAATATTTTTTTTTCTCTAGCCCTGAAGAAGTCATGGGGAACATATATGACGAAACACGTGTTGGCTGGGCAATAAAAGAAGAAAAGAAAAAACAAAAGAAAAAAATCTTACAAATATTGATCAGATACTTTATTTATGATTGTATTATGTGTGTGCTCGGGCACTGAATTGTTCACTGGTCTCATATTACACTAGTAACACATGTAGGTGACAGAGGTCAACTGCCTGAAAAACACACAGTTCTGTCCCAACTTACAGTGCCAGTGGAGCACAGGCACTGTTGCTTCACTACCCTGTCACAGACAGGCACAGCCAATCCACTGCACCAATGACGCACAGGCACTGCTAACACACTTACCTGCTGCAGCACACAGTCCCTGTCCATCCACGAAGCCTGCAGCAAACAGATACTGAAAACCGACTGCTAATGCATCATGTACAGTAACCTGCTGGCCAACAGCTTCTGTGACACCTGCTCAAGCCCTGCAGCCCAAGGGTGTAGCAACTATTAGTCCATTAGTGCAGCAGCTACAGTGACACCAGGATCTGGAAGTGTGTGAGACCCCCTACACCACCAGTATGGCTATATTATACTATCATACAGGGGCAGGGGCCCCCCTTTCTATATCAAGTGTCTGTAGGGCTGATCCTGGTCTGAGAAGAGAGGTGCCATGTTTAAGACTCGGTAAATGCAATTATATCCTTTATGGGCTGATAGAGAACTTAAAGCAGTCCATGCTTTACAATAGGGGAGATAAGATCCATACTGCCCAGTGCGTCTCAAAGGGAAGGTAAGTCCAGAGTGCTGAATGTCTTTCAATGCAGATTTGAGATCTATACTGCCCACTGCACTGCGCCTCAATGGGAAGATAAATCCAGAGTGCTCAATACATTTCAAGGAGGAGTTAAGATCCATACTGGCCAATGTGTCTTAACTAGAAGCTAACTCTAGAGTGTTGAATGTCTTTCAATGCGGAGATCTGATCCATACTGCCCAATGCGTCTCAATGGAAAGCTACGTCCAGATTGCGGAAAGCCTTTCAATGCAGACCTAAGATGCATACTGCCCAGTACAATCCAATCAGAAGCTAAATCTAGAGTGCTGAATGCCTTTCAATGGGGAGTTAGGAGATCCGCACTACCCAATGAATTTCAATGAGAAGTTAAATCAAGTGCGCTGAATGCGTTTCAAGAGGGAGTTAAGATTCGTATTTCCCAATGCGTTGCAGCAGGAAGCTAAATCTAGAGTGCTCAATGCCTTTCAAAGAGGACTTAAGATCCATACTGCCCAATACGTCTCAACTTACGGCTATATTTAGAGTGCTGAATGCCTTTCAATGGGGAGTTGAGATCCATACTGCCCAGTGTGTCTCAATGGGAAGCTAAACCCAGAGTGCTGAATGCCTTTGATCCATACTGCCCATCAATTTTCATCGGGCAGTTAGATACCTTACAGCACAATGAAGGTCTGCATGGCATGAGAATACATTTTGCCCAACGTATGAGTGTCAGTCAAATATGTCAATGGACTTCGAAGAGAAGTGAACACCATGTCCAGATTGATTCATTTAAATGTTAAACTCCACTCAGCCAATTGCAGTTTAATAGAGCATTAAACTGCATTTTACTGTACGCATTTCAAAGGAGAGATAACATTAAATATTCTGAATCCGAATGCATACCAGTTGGAACCTTAATCAATTATGACGATGCATTTTACTGATCAGTTACTTGCCGTTCTGAATAATGCAATTCACTTGACGGTTAAAGTGCAGTCAATCAATGCATGCTAACGCAGAGTCCCTCTCCATTACACTAAATGTGCTCAAGGGGGAAGTTATTACTATTTATTCATGTGTATTTCAGGGGGTGGCACAGTGCATTGTATCAACAGCTTTTCATTCAGAGTGGATCACCACTCTAAGGACTTTAGAGCTGCCCTCGACCAACGTCCCCTCCTACCCCACCTTACCTAGTCACCTGAAAACACACTACATTCCACTTCTAGGCACTTTAGAGGGGCAGACAGAGAAACCATCAGCCTGCCCCTGACTTGCGGCAGAAAACCACAGTACTACAACATGCTATGGCCAGCTTGCCTCTCTTCCTTCCTCTTTATTTCAGAGTTTTATGTAGCGCTAGCTAGACCCAACTGTATCAGAGTACTTTACAAGGCGTGAAGAGGTTCCACAGAGCAATACGAGCATTCGTAATGGTTGACCTAGTATAACCAGAGGGAATAAAACAATACAAAATTATAGGTAGATCAGCGGCAATAGCAACTGATTTAGCCGCTGAGTGGGTCGGGCGACCGTATCGAGTGATCCTGTTGGTGTGGTGGGAGCATGGGGAAAAACAAATCAGGTTGGGAGCGGGTGAAGTATTTGTTCAGAAATAGAGATTTGAGGTTCCAATTGAAACAAGCATAGCAGGGATTACAGCAGAGATCCTTAGGAAGTGCATTCCAAATCCATGGGGCGTTTCCTGAGAATGAACGCTTCTGGGATGGTTTTTTTAGTTTGGGCGGGATGAGGAGAAGTGAGTTGAAGCTTCTCAGGGCCCAGCTTCTTCCCATTCCTGATAGTGTGTTCTCCAGATACTTTGGGTTTGCAGTGTGAAGGACTTTGTGGGTGATACAAGCTGTCTTGAAGATGCCTCTTCCTTCCGCGGGAAGCCGATTGAGACTCTTGAGAGCAGGTGAGATGTGGTCGAACCGTTTTGGTTCCTGTGAGGAGTCTGGCGGCTAGATCAGGAGTTGTACTTAGAGGCGCAAGGAGACTTTTCAGGGTCCCAGTGATGATGGCGTAACTGTGGTCGAGCTTCGAGAGGACTAGTGATTGCATTCCAGTCTTTGGATAGTATGGGGGAATAAACAGTTTGATTTTCTTGAGATGTTTTAGGGTGTAGAGTGCCCTTTTGACTGAGTTTTTGATGTGCTTTTTCACATTGACATGCTTTTGTCATGGATCATTCCCAGGGACTTCACGGAGTTGGAGAGTGAAAGGGAACAGTAAAGTATGTCCACATTCACGAGCCATTCACGGATTGGCAAAGGCTTGTCCTTGGGGGAAAAAGAGTCAAGGTTCAGCTTTATTGGGGTTCAGCTTTAAGCGGTTGGTGCTTAGCCAGGTTTGTACCTTGTTTAGTGTAGTATTCAGATGGCTAATGTCTCTGTGAGATGTTATTTTGTAGTAAAGTTGTGTGTCATCGGCATATAAGTGGTATTTGACACCCACTTGGTTCAGAATAACTGTGAGGGGTTCCATGAAGAGATTAAAAAGGGCAGGAGAGAGGATGGAGCCTTTTGGAACTTCTTGTGGAACTGGTGTAGGTTGAGAGGGACAGCTGCTGATTTTTATTTGTTGAGAGCGATGTTGTAGATTGGACGTAAACCCTCTCAAGACCGTGCCATTGATACCAGTGCGATTCTTGAAGGTCTCAAGTAAAGCTTGGTGATTAAAAGTGTCAAATGCCGCCGATAGGACAAGTAGGATTAGGAGGCAGGAGCCACCTTCATCTAAGGTCCTGAGAATGTCATCTTTTATATTGAGCAGTTTCCGTGCTACAACCTTTTCTGAATCCTGATTGGAAGGGATCCTGGAGGTTGAATTTATCGATGTGTTGGTTGAGTTGTATCAGGACACACTTTTCGATCACTTTTGCTAAGAAAGGAAGGTTGGGGACAGGTCTGAAGTTGTTGAGGTCGCTAGGATCTGCCCCAGGTCTTTTCAGAATGGGTGTGATTTCATCTAGTTGGAGGGAGTCAGGTACATGCCTGATGAGAAGGAAGCATTGATGATTTTGGTCCACAATGGATAGATGATGTAGTTAACGTTCTGTACTATGGTGGAGGGGAGGGGGTGGGTACTTTGGGATGTGGGCTTCAAGTTCGCAATTATCTTGTAGACGTCTCCTTCTGTTAACTGTTTGAACTCTGACCAATTGGCATTGTTTTTCAGTAGGAGGAGATCATTATTGACTTTAGTTATTTGTGGGTCGCTCAGGTCTGAGGTAGAGCCTGAAGGGAAAGTTACCATGGAGACAGGTGTGTCATTGGAGTGGGAGGGCTGAGGAGTCGGACTTGTGATGTGGGTAGGAGATTGCTTGATTTTCGCAATTTTCTCACTAAAGAAGTTAGCTATTTCTTCACAGTGTTTGTTGGTTATTAATATTTCATGATGGGAAGTGAGAGTAGTTTGTTGTTTTATTACGTTGAGAAGGTCCCCCAGTCTTTTCTTTGCATGGTCAAGTTGAGTGTTAAAGAAAGCGGCCTTTTCTCTAAAGATGTGTTGCTTGTAGGAGAGAAGTTCAGACCTGAGGAGAGCAAGGTGTGTCAGTGAAAGGTTCTGTCTCCATAATCTTTCAGCCATTCTTATTTGCCTCCTCTCTGTGTTTAGATAAAGATTGAACCAGGATCTAGACTGGGGCTTTTATGGATCTCTTGAGTTTGAGCAGGGCCGCCTACTCAAGCAGGTTTTTGATCACTTGCATAGATGTGGGTGTGAATGTTGTTGGGCGTTGATCCTGGCTTCCAGTACTGAAGGGGAAGTTTGTTGGATATTCCTTACCCAGTGCATGCATCTGTTGCCTGTGGCTTGGTTGTATCTGGGGCTGACCTTGAGATTGAAGTGTATGAGGCGGTGAGCCGACCAGTCCATGGGCGGGATGGATCGAAGAGAGACAAGATAGTTTCTGGCAATTATCACATCTAGATTAGCGCCTTTGTTGTGCATCTGTTCTTTGCAGAGTTGTTGGAAGTCATTGATTTTTAGTGAATTTGTTAGGTTAAGGACCGTGATGTTGTTTGTGTCATTCTAGTGAAGACTGAAATTGCCTAAGAACACGTCAGTGGTGTCAGTTAGAGACACCTGTGTTATTTGGTCGGATAGCTCTTTTGATGAAGATTGAGAGAGCACCGGAGGGTGGGCAGGGGGGGTAATAGATGGTGTGAAGTTTGAAGGGAGTTGAACCTTTTGTTACAAGTTCAGCTCTTAGGTACTCAAATGTCAAGTAGTTTGTGGTCTCAAAGGTGCTGCGACTGATGACTTCTTTGTGAATGTTTGCTAGCCCGCCTCCAGTATGACCAGGTCTGTCCTGTTGTATTATGGAATAGCAAGGTGGTGTGAGCAGGTTGAGTAAAGGGGTCGAATGATCATTGAGCCAAGTTTCGGTTACAAATGCAACGTTAATTCCATCTATTAGGGTTGTATGTCGGAACAACGAGTTCCTCTACAACGGCTACCTTTACAACGCGGTCTCTACAACAACCGCGTCTTAACCACGAATTGCTTTACCACGCATTCCTTTTCCACAAATTTTTGTGGTGAAGGCATGCATGGTAAACAGCTATCCGTGGCTATGGTTTCCCCCCCTCCCCTGAGCCCTAAATACACCCCCAACCTCCTGAAAACTACCCTGACCCCTCCACCCCCTAAAAACTATCCCGATCCCCTCCCACCCCTAAAAACGTCCCCGAACCCCCACCCCCTAAAAGCTACCCCGAACTCCCCACTCCCTAAAAACTACCCTGAACCCCCCACTCCCTAAAAACTACTCTTAACCCCTCCCACCCCTAAAAAATACCCCAAACCCCCACCCCCTAAAAACGACTCTGAACCCCTCCCACCCCTAAAAACTACCACGAACCCTCTACCCCCTAAAAGCTACCCCGAACCCCCCACCCCCTAAAAACTACCCAAATCCCACCACCCCCTAAAAACTACCCGATCCCTTCCCACCCCCTAAAAACTACCAAGAACACCCCCACCCCTAAAAACTACTCTGAACCCCCTCCTACCCGCTAAAAACTACCCTGTACCCCCCACCCCCTAAAAACTACTCTGAACCCCTCCCACACCCTAAAAACTACAACGCACCCCCCACCCCTTAAAAACTACCCCGATCCCCCACCCCCTAAAAACTACCCCGAACCCCACACCCCCAAAAAACTACTCCAATCCCCCACCCCTCAAAAACTACCCCGACCCCTCCAGCCCCTAAAAACTACTCCGAACCCCTCTTACCTGTCCTGTTCTCTTTCCGATGCTCCTCTCTCCCTGCCCATCCCGAACACTAGACCGACTTTGCCTTAACCACGCACATGCATGGTTAAGGCAAAGTCGTTGTTCGGGCAAGTCGTTGTTCGGCTTGCAGGCTTCTGGAACTCGTGGCTCTGGCCTCGTTGTTTCGGATGTTTCCCATCTATAAGTATAGCTTCAACAACTTCTGTTGCATGTTTAACTGCTGACCTGCAGTTTAAGATCAAGCAGATCGGGTAGTCATGATTATTATAGTTTCTGATTGTCTGTTATTGTATTATACGAATCTTGCAGCCTCGAAGTCACACAAGTGATGAAACACGTGTTGGCTGTACCTTCTGATGTCACTTTGTCACATGAATATCTTTAACAGTAAACAAACCCTGGATTGCACATTTCATGACCTTGACTTATTGGACTAAAATTTTAATTACTAGATCACATTCTTGAGTGCTGCAATATCCTTTATATACATGTTATGAGCGGTGGCCTTTTGGATCCATCACTCTCTTTTGACACCATTGGTAGCACAATGTCGTTTACCTGTTACTAATTGCATCTCTCAATTACCCACGTAAATTGCTGTTTAGTAGGATGTGCGATCTTGTCAACCACTACTACCGCTTTGTAAACATATTGTTCAGAGAGTGGAGTGTTTGGATAGCAACGTATTGAGGGGGGGTCTGGGAACTGTGTTTGCTCGAGGGATTCTATTTGTCCCGATGATTACTGGGATTCTAGATGGTGGGCTTGGAGGTCCTTTGGGGTTCTTTAGAGCAGTATCATTTGCTAAGTGGTATCGCTTTGGAAGGGGATAGAGGGTTGAGGGCTCAGTGGGGTCTGTACGATGGGTGATCAGGAAGATGGGGGTCCAGTAGGTTTGCCTACTACCACTAAGAGAACCTTTATGGGAAATTAAATTTCTTGCATAGAGTTGAGTTTGCATACCAACTTGGTCTAGGTCAGGGGGTCCTTTTATATGTGAGAAATTTCTTCGGCAAGGGCGTCAAGTTTATTTTCTATTTGGCTAAGGGTTGTGTTTGGTCAGTTGAGGGGTTCTTATGCCACAAGAGGGGTGACAGGTGGTGGTTCCGATGTGTGTAGCGGGCAAATGAACCATATTCACGGAGTGGACAGAGACATTGAGATTGGAAGCACAGTGTGCTTGTTTTGTCTGGGTGTGTTCCATGTTGGAGTGTTTGTGTTCTAATGGACTAGGGCAGTTGCTGTGGTGATCCTAGGATTGGCGACATCATGACTAAGGTGTACAACAGCGGTCTGGGTTGCTGTGTAGCCATTGGATCTTGCATAGGGGGCGATGTTAGTGGGAAATGCAGCAGTGTGGTTGTGCTGGAGAGTTGGTGCTGGATTGCCAGTCTGGGATGGATGGGAGAGGGGTGATTGACGAGTGGGACTGTGTTGTGCGATACGGGAGATAAGTGTAGAGAAATGTCAGTCAAAGATGGTGAGGTGTTGGTCCGTCGCTTGGATTAGTATGTTACCCATCCTGAAGAGGGATATGCTGACCTCCCCTCTAAAACTTTGGGAGGGGCAATGGTGAGTTTGGTTCCATAAGGGATTTTGGTTGAGTTTGTAACTTGTAGATGAAGAAGGATGATGAGGTTTCTCCATTTCGCTGGACATTTTGAGAAGAAAATCTTGATTTCTGTCCCACAAAACTGACAAGACAGTTGGGGAAATCAAGGCTGTGAAAGCTGCCTCTTCAGTCAGTCCGCCGAGGCCTCACATCCAGCACAAGCATCAGAGGTCAGATGGAAGGAACCAGAAGGTGATGGAGCAGCACCCATCCTGGAGTACTCATTTGTAGCCACGACAAAGCGCGTGAAAAAACTCATGGCCACTCTAAAAATGATCATACAAGTTTCCAAGCTGATCAACGACCCCAATCTTAAGGTTTCTACCCCAGACGCTATAGGACTATTGTAGTAACTCACACAGCACCCCCTGAAAATCTCCAACAGGGTTGCTATTCACGAGGACCATATGAACATGTGTACTCTGAACAACTTCTGTGTCACCCCAACATCATGACAAAGTACTCCAAATGAATGCTCACAAGAAAAGATGCATGAACACAAGAGAGGAAGAGCTACGCTTTCCAACTTATGTTCAAGAGACAGTGTCTTGTTCAAATGTAAAGCGTCATAAAAGAATGACCCTCCCTTTGACCCTTGTTCATACCTGATCACCAATGTGACGGGATCAATACTCGCTGTGTGTGCAGGAATGGCCATACATGACAAGAAAGTCCTCATACTTCCACCTACTCAAACAAGACTTTTGGGTCTTGTTTGAGTCCATGCTACATGTTGGAACACAGAGCATGGAATGTGGATCTCACTGTTGTAAAGAAAAGTAGACAGCTATCCGGGAGCCTCTCTCCTGACGGTTGTGAACTGCACTTTAAGGATAAGTTTGCTTCCATGAAAGAAGCTCGAATCGACTCTGGGGTTGTTTGCGTCTTTTCAGAGACCTGTGTGCTTTATCATTTTAAGGACTGGACACCGATATCAAATTTCTACTGGAAGTGAACACTCTGAGGACTTCACTCGAAGCTCACTACTGAAAAATTTCACCAAGCCCTCCCAGGTTGCCCTCCTCCTGGGTTAGTATCCCCACTTGGGTCAACTTCTCCTGCAGCATCACCGCCTGTTTACCCCTCTCAACACATCAGTCCTCCCGAGAGACTCTTCACAGCAGAGCAGAGATGGGTCAATTTCCCTGCACCTGCATGCAAAACCCTTGCGCCACTATGGATGTGTCGTATTTACAACACGGCGCACCATGGCGCAAGGATTGACAGATGCGTGAGAAATTCTGACGCATCTGTTGACCCAAAAGTGACACCTTTCTGGAGTTGTGTCACAAGCATGACGCAACTCCAGCAATGCATGGGGGGGTCTATACTTATTGTGCTGCATTACTCCTCACACCTGCTCCAAGCAGGCGTAAGGTTTTGACGCAGTGGCGTCCTAGAAGTGAAATCTTGTAGACTTCACTGAGCCACTTCTATGAGGCTTTCCTGTGTGGGAACACCCACCCTGCATACATTATACCTGACACAGGTATAATGTGGCGCAGGGCTTTACAACATAAATCATCTCCCTAGATGCGCTGCAACGTGGCGCATTGTTTACACCGCCGCTGCCTCACAAAAAGTGGCGCAACGGCAGCGCAAAAGTGACAAAGGGGGCTTGTAAATCTGCTCTTATGAAGGCTGGTTTTGTGTTTATGGTTGTGAAGCTAATAAAAGTGCTGTATCTTTCTGTTCCTGGCTGGTTTCCCTCCACGGAACCATGTGTAGGCATACTGAAATGTAGAAAAAGAATAATTTAAACTAATCTAATGTAGACTCATATTCAGATGCCTTCCTCCCTTGTTAGAAGAACATTTGCCCGAATGTCAGACAGAATTCTCTTTTTTATTGCTCATGAGCAGATGCCTTTTACTTCTCGTTCCACTGTAGGGGCCTGTGTTCTTCCTCATGGTCACAGGTTAAAATCCCGGTGGGTCTACTCAGCCTTTCATCCGTCTGAGGTCGATAAAACAAGTACCATTGAGTTGGGTAACAATAAACATCTGTTATTCAGTGCCTTGGTACATTTGGGTGATATGTGTGCTTTACAAATCCATATGTTATGTTATGTTATGTTAGAAGAAGCTTTACCTGCCTTTCAGACTTTTCATGCTGACACCTTTTATTCTGACTTCTCCCCATCCTGCCGACTCTCCCCTTGCTTAGCAGACTAGTGTTCCCAATGTGTAAACTGTTTTTTCTCTGTTTATCTGAGACAACTTCATAACAGTTTGTCTTAGCATTCATGATTTTTAATTGCTTAAAATATATTGACTAATGCATTCATGTATTTGCTATATAATCATGACTAAATAGATGATTTGAATTTGTAACTTTGCTAACCTTTTAATAAATCTTCACGGTTTGCAAATCTATTACTCTCTGTCATCTTTGTGAGGCCTACTGTGCTTCACTTTATTGAAATGTATTGATTCTGATGTCAGCATCAGTCGGAATTAAAGATTAATCATAGTGAATACAGCCCGAAACAAGTTTGCATCATGCAAAGTGCTGCATCACAATAAACCTCAGATGTGTTAGTGCAGCGCAATTAAGTGCTTCATGCACGCATACATCATATACACACATTATGCGAAAACTAACAACCTGTGTGTACCATATTAATCGAATACCAGTAGGTGGCTGCCTTTAAGTGTAGTGAGAGCCACACAAATAACCGTCTTAGAATCATTGTATTCACGTCTTTATTATGCTAAATGCGCTCATCTATAGCCATCTTTTTCCGTTTCCCTAAAGCTTGACATGATTTGTGTCTAGACTTCAGCAACTTGAATTATTTCTTAAATAAATGCATTGCAAGTTCATGTTTGCCTCTCCTCTCCAGGTGCAGCCTCAATAAGCGCTTGTTAGTAATAACAGGCCTTTACTATTGTAGAGAACTGTTAAGGTTAGCTCATCTAATTGGAATTTAGCTGTACATATGTACTGCATAGGGTTGGGAGAGAGTGTCCTGTACCACTTAGTCAGGATTGTTGCCAAATTCAAGGCTGTGCTGCTGTGTGCTTCTTTGTCTGATCCTGGAAACCTGGGGAGTCTACCTGCTCCCAGAAGACATTGTCTCCTGACTGGCCCTTCAAGAGGGATCAAAGGGAAAAAGCTTCCAGATCTTTCCAGTGCTTATTTTGTGTTCCTTAAGAGTTGTTTAGCAGACCCTGTTCTGACTTTGCTGAGAGAGGACCTTTCTCAACTCTGCCGGTTTCCCCTGCCCTGGGTGTTCAGCTTCAAGCTTGAATGCCTGTTTCTTCACCGAGAACCTTGTTTCTTTTGATGCTGACATGTTCCTCATTCAACTTCCCCTTGCCACTTTCGATGCTTTATTTAGATAGGGAAATTCCTTTAAGGAACAAATCTACTTCATATTTGGTGTTCTTTACATTGTTTTCATTTGCATCTTTTTCTTCATGGTATACAAATGTAGACAGCAGAATTACATAGATAAACACACTTTTTGGATACATTGATTTACTAAATGATTGATTGACTTGTAACTCTTATTGAATCTGCTAAAAAGCCTCCATGGTTTGGACATCATCCTCTCTGTCATTATTGTGAAGCCACATTGGTTTCGCAGAGATTGAAATGAGAAGTAGATGCTGGCTCCTCTCATACGCTGTCAGTCGACAACCAAAGGCCCATATGACCAGTGGAGGCTCCTGTTTAATGACTACACGAGGAATTTGAGCTACAATGAGCTCTACCACATCAATGCTTTATTGATAGGACTACGTAATACTGTTACGATTCTCACACTGTGAGCCCACACCTCACTTTTGCAATTACACGCCAATTACTTTTAAATTATTTACTGTGGTGTAACAAAGGTTTTCAGTACAATCTTGTTAGATATTGAAAGTAGGTTACAGACATAGTATAGGCACTTCAGGTGCATTATAGTCGTAGGCGGACCGTTCATATAAATCAAATCAAATCAAACAAACTTTATTCAACAAACTTTATTCTGCTCATTACATTGAAGAGCCATAAAACGCACTAATCACTGATAACAAAATGCCATCATAATACAGTTGGTGCAATAAGTGAAGACTTAATTCTAACTTGGTAAATACTCCTCTGAAATGAAACCAAAATATATTCCTATGCAAAATTCAAGTAATGATTTAACATAAGTCTCATTATATTTGCAAAGTGTCCATTTTAGAAGGTACTATAATAATTTCAAAGGAATAAAACCAGTGAGAAAACATCACACCCTGATCTTATCAAATTGTTACATCTTTCAAACAGCAGTTTGGAAGATGTAACTAATTGATAAGATCAGGGTGTGATTTTTTCTTTATTCATTATTTTGTAATATTTACACATCTTAACACTGTCTGGGCAAAGGTTACACTTTATTAGTACTAATTTAACACCCAAATACAGCAATATGCAACTAAAAGGTGATAAGTCAACCTTTGTGAAATGCCTTCCGCTGCACAGCAACATGAATTTTTCTAACTTTTGATCAGTTTGAGCTAGAACTTTTTGTTGTTGTTAAAATCTGCACATTATGCAGCAGATGATGGATTATGTGGCAACTGCAGCAAATCCATAATTATACAAAAAATGAAGTGGTGGCAGAATCATAAATTCCAATGGGCCTGCATAGGACAGTGAGGGTTACAAGGTGTAGGAGTCATATGTCTTTTCATAGCTCACTGTGCTATATTAGAAGAATTGTGATTGAAGAATTGCAAGTAACAAAAGGATATCTGTGCTAAAAACAGTAAAACACTTACCTACCTACATAAATTAAAAATCTGTCATCTGCATGTTACATGATGTGCTTTGCAGGAGACACATTAATCCTCTATGCTGCTTTAATCCAAAACTGGGACTAGATAAAGACAGATCTCTCTAGCAAATGCGTTAACCTCCAGAGTTATTTTACCATTATTATTAGTTCCTGAGATATATCTCTGCAGCAGATGCCTTAATCTCAGAAGATATTTTAGAATGCAGACTTTGCAACCAATTAAGCAGAACAGATTCAATGGCAAGACCGGAGGCTCCGATTATGCTTCTAAATCTTTACTACTCATTAAAAAAGTAGCCAATCAAAAAACAGTAAACATAAAACATACCACATGACCCATGAGGCTTTCAACCACGCCTCTACCAAACCCACCAATCGTCTATGGACATCCCATACAAAATGGAGAGGCACCATCTTCCTGCCTCTTTCTTTGCTGCTCCGCAGTCAAGATAAGTGCCTCTCTATTTTGTCGATTTACAGGCTTCACATTAATACTGTGCTATCTATTCATGTATGCCTGTGGCTTCGCCGCTTCTTATCTGTTTGTGTAATCTCTTCATATCCAGGTCGGTGCTCCGCGCCTGGTTGTCTCACATGAACGCTTTGCGGTAACTTCTTCTGTATCTCTATCGGTGCGTGTTGCGCCTTAAGGTTGTATATTTTATTTTATTTTAATTGTTATTTTATTTAAATTCTTAATCCCCTTCGGTGCTTTTACTCACCGCTCTCCTTTCCCGTATAGAGCGTCCCGTGCAGCCGCACATCAAGTTGCAGCCCCTCCCGGGAGCAAGTTCGTGTGCAACCCAATTGGGCTACACACACGCGCCTCTACGGAAGCCTACTGGAGCGTCTCTCTTTCACGCTCGGCAGCTTCCAGAAGACATCGCTGGAGCCGCCTCTCCCTGGGCTGCAACAACAGGGGATTCTGCAGTTCTTTAGTTACCGGGGCTTTTTTCTAAGAAATGAGGAAAACGTCTTTCAGGACACTTGGGGACTTCTATTTGCTTGTATAAGCCCCGTTACCCACATATTTTTTACTTCTTTTAAAGTCCTGCAGCCAGCTTATTGCTCCATTGACGTCCTGACTCTGGGCTGAGCAGGGCTGAAACTATTTTGCTTTTTGGTCTTCCATTTCCTCCTTGATATATATATATATATATATATCGGCAATACTTCAGAAGCGCACCCACGTATTATAGGTATCGGTCTGGGCACTCTCACGCAAAGACAACTATAGATGCGCTTTATTAACTGTTCCCCGGTTAGTTATGACATTACACTCGGTTCCATGGATTCAACGCGTGCCACATGGCATTTATACACGATTTCCGGAACGCGAGTACGTGTAACTCCATCAATTTTAAAACACGGTTCTATAATAGTCACGTCTCGGGACACCAGTACTGACATAGCGCCTTGTAAACACACAGATTATGCCTCCAACATTGCCCACACTTACTTACCCATTAAAACACTGCGCGTCACTGATGTTACAGAATGTTGGGCCACTTGCACTGTTATATAGAGCACTAGTCTTTTGTCCATGTCTGTTACTCAAATTTGTTTGTCATTCTTGCGCCTAGTCATCGGCTGATGATGAGGTTTTTACTACATGCTGCAAATGTGCTACTTTTTTGCTATGTCACTACAAACATAGAAAAGTCACTTACTAGAGTATAAAAACAATGCCGATTTTCACAGCGCGCCATGTGATCAAGACTACAGGCTTGTAGTCGAAAAGCTTCATCCTGACATGTTAAGGCAATAAACTATTTCATTGCATCTTTAACTGGAGTCTGTGCCCTTGTTTGGCCCGCTGTGGTCGTTCATTGGGATCCTGGTTTCGTGTTTAAGCGGAGCACGACTGGCTCTGCACCACAGACCCCCTCTTTGCTGTCAAGGGCTCCTGTGATTTTCTTCAGTCGGATGAAGGTTTTTTCTCCTGGAGGAGAACGTAACAATCACTGCCCCCTGCCCAGCCCAGAACACGCTGCTTGTATCTTGCCACGAGAGAGCTGTGCGCCGAGTCGGAGGACCCGTCCATCACCTCTATACCCGTGGGTGAGTGTATGCATGCAAGGGAGTTGGCAGGTTAAAAGAGGTAATAAGATTGGCTGCCGCATAACATTGGCGTTTGCATAGATTACATCGACAGCCACTACGAATTTTTGCTTTATTCAACATGTCAAACCAAGCGCTGCGGGAAAGGGAAGCAGCTGCCGATGAATTGTTTGACAACCTACCAACACTGGACAACTAACAACGAGCCCCTGCGGCTGCAGGGGCTCCGAACAGTGATATCAAAACTAAACTTAAAAACCTTGAGAAATTAATGCGCAACGAACTTACCAAGTGGTGGGATTGCAAGTCTCTACAAAAGTACCGCGATGTGGGCCGTATTCCACGGGGCCTGAGAATCATGCTTGCACCGAGCTTTGACAACCCTAACCCACTCATGCTCAAAGAGTGGGCGGAGAGCAACCTTGAGGCTTCTATGCGCTTAGTAGTCATCCTTATCAAATATGCGGACATCGATCGCAGCGAACTACAAAATAAAGTTGACAAAATTAACGGCGAACTCGACAGCTCAGACCAAAAGGAAATTGTCAGCAAAGGCCGAGAGGAAATCATGACAAAATTAAAAAAACATGAAGAAACAATCAAAACATGCAAGGCATTCAAATTTGCCCGGGACAAGTCCGACTATGAGTGTAGACAAATTTTCACCTTCGCAAGAAAATTTGATTCTGTGAAAAGACAGAAACTCAATAAATCTACAAAACTTCCCACACTAGCATTGTCAACTGCCTTGCCCCATGAGGAAACAGACTCGGCCGCATCATCAGACCTGAGTTCAAACGTTGAAACTGGCACGGATTCGGAAGATGGCAGCAGCATGAGTATCAGGGACCCCAGGCTACGGAACAACTTCAGTCTAACAGAGGAACTGGGTTTTTTAGTAGAGGACAGGCGTCAAACACTGCGCCCACGAGTACCGAGGAAACAAAATACAGGCGCAACTGCAGAAGACGTGAGCGCAGAAAGCGGAGGAAATCAAAAAGGAAACTACAACAAAAAAAGAGGCAACTGGAGACAAAAATGATGGATGACCCCAACACAGCTATCAATCTCTCGGATCTACAATTAACCAAGGCTGAAACACAACTTCTCTCATTAGGTTTGACCTACTGCCCAGAAAGCAGCTTTGATTACACGACCACCAGAATTGACATTTTCAATTTCATTCGAAAACTCAAACTTATAAAATTCTTCAAACAGAAACATGGTAATAAACCTCCTACTACTAACAGTAATGAAATGGTCCACACTCCAGGCACTCTTGCAGTTTCAGACATTGCTACCATAAGAACCATGACTGAACTAGAGTCTTCAACTGACAATGCCCCAACACAACTACTACTACACAACGCTGGCATTGACACCTCAACCAAAATCATGAGTCCGTTCAAGCCACCATCAACATTTACGCCCACTATGCCCAGAGATGCCATCGACATCTACAATGATGTCATCATTGAAGAGGTCAAAAATTTGCACAAACGCAAAACTCGCGCAAAACATAGAAAGAATTTCAAACACAAACAATATATGGACCTCATGAAAAAACTAAAAGACAGATCGGACATTATCATCAACAAATCGGATAAAGGCGGCAACATCGTCCTATGGCCGAACAAGCTAAACATGGATGAAGCCAACAGACATCTGAATGACGCTACATGCTACAGGCCTACCACCATGAAGGAAGTAGTTGCAAGCGGTAAAGAACTTAAAAAAAAGCCTCAACAACTACAGGACACAAGGCGCTCTCAGTAAAGATGAGTTCAATTTCCTCAATAATGAATTTCCGGTCCTACCAATTCTCTATTTTCTTCCAAAGGTACACAAAGGAACATCACCTGTGCCAGGGAGACCGATCATCTCGGCACGCAAAAGCCTTTGTGAAAACATATCTAAATATGTTGACTACTTTTTGCAAGAGCACGTCACCAACTTACCAACGTACTTGAGAGATACCAGTGACTTCCTTCTCAAAATCAGAAACGTCCCGTGGTCACCGAACTGTGTCCTAATGTCTCTACACCAGCATACGTCATCCAGATGGACTAAACGCATGCCAACAATTCTTGGCTAAAAGACCCATCCACTGCTACAAGCTACAATGTTTCTCATTGAGTGGTGTCTGCAACATAACTTAACAAGATATATCAGCAGCTTAGGGGTGTGGCCATGGGGGCTTGCTTCTCCCCCAGCTACGCATGTCTTCATGTGGGCTGGTGGGAGGAGCGGGTCCTCCGGGTCACACACTCGGAAGCTTGGTCCAACAACATCCTCTGCTGGCTACGCTATATAGATGACGTATTTGTAGTTTGGAATGGTTCCATGGACAGTGCTAAAACATTCATTAATGAGATCAATTGTAATGATTATAATTTGGAGTTCAACGCAACTATGAGCACTGAATCATTGGAATTTCTTGACGTAAAAGTATATGTCTCTGATAACACACTACAGTCCACCCTCCATAGAAAAACCACAGCAGGGAACTCCACCCTTCACGCCACCAGCTTTCACTCCAAACACCTGATAGCAAGCATTCCGTATGGGGAAATGCTGCTCCTGCGCAGAATATGCAGCAACACCACAGACCTAATTAAGTGCCAACAAGAGTCTCACATGAGATTCAAAGCCAGAGGCTATACTGAAAAGACCATCAAGACAGCTATCACCAAAGCTAATTCTTTCCCCAGAGAGTTACTATTACAAAGAACATCCTCAGACACTATTCACAACACGGATACTCAACCAGAGCAGACCACCGAGAGTTGGGTAACCACGCGCCTTATCATCACACACAACACCGAGGCATGGGCACTGAAGTCTATTTTCAATAAACACTGGGGTATCATCAAAACTGATTCCACACTAGGACCCATGGTAGCTCCTAGGCCTGACGTCACCTATAGGAGAGCCAGTTCTATGCATGATGCTGTAGTTAGAAACAGCCCGGAAATCACCAATGTAACCAATTGGTTATCAGGGTTTAAAGGGTTCTTTAAGTGCAGCAGCTGTAGGGCGTGTAGATTGGGACTTAACACTACC
The DNA here is from genome assembly GCA_963921515.1 of Calotriton arnoldi. NCBI lineage: Eukaryota > Metazoa > Chordata > Amphibia > Caudata > Salamandridae > Calotriton > Calotriton arnoldi. The sequence goes on from CAWUFW010005083.1 coordinate 960,944, forward strand.
CAAATCAAGGCTGAATTCAGAAACAAACCCATAGTCATCCAACAAAAACTAACATGCAGAACGGAATTTGCAGTTTATATGCTTACCTGCAGTTGTGGTCTCAGATATGTAGGGAGCACTAAGCTCCAGGTGTACCTACGTATCTTGCAACACATCAGAGCAATTGTCAACAGTGACCCAACATATCCTGTCGCCAGGCACTTCAAAGAAACACATCAGAACAACTTGGACCACCTTAAATACTGTGTAGTTGACTGTGTCTCACCGCTCAGGCGTGGGGGCAACAGGGAGAAATTGTTAAGACAACTGGCGTCTAGATATATAATTGAACTCAATACCAAGGACCCAGCAGGACTGAATCTTAGTGAAGACTTATACAACTTCTTATAATAAGAAGATGCTCCAGTTGTGCCTAGGATATCATCGCCCATATGGATTTTAGAAGTCGGCTGACTTCTTGTTGGTTGTCCATTTTTAAACCCACCTAGATTTACACTTTCACCATTAGGACCCCTTTTAATGCACTGCACCAGTCTCGCCAGTCCTTGGTGTGACTTTTGGGTTTAACATTCACATTTCACGGCACCTCCACACTTTTCCCCGTCCTCGTACACATGTGTCTAAGTTTTACTCTTTAGTGACCTCACTTCTTAGCACATCAACTACTTACAACATCAGCTATCTGGGGGATATAACACATCCCACACAAACATCGACATGCTGTGACAGACTTGCACTGCATTATGGCCCCTCTTGAACTCCTGCACCAAGCTGAAACATCGGCAATACTTCAGAAGCGCACCCACGTATTATAGGTATCGGTCTGGGCACTCTCACGCAAAGGCAACTATAGATGCGCTTTATTAACTGTTCCCCGGTTAGTTATGACATTACACTCGGTTCCATGGATTCAACCCGTGCCACATGGCATTTATACACGATTTCCGGAACGCGAGTACATGTAACTCCATCAATTTTAAAACACGGTTCTATAATAGTCACGTCTCGGGACACCAGTACTGACATAGCGCCTTGTAAACACACAGATTATGCCTCCAACATTGCCCACACTTACTTACCCATTAAAACACTGCGCGTCACTGATGTTACAGAATGTTGGGCCACTTGCACTGTTATATAGAGCACTAGTCTTTTGTCCATGTCTGTTACTCAAATTTGTTTGTCATTCTTGCGCCTAGTCATCGGCTGATGATGAGGTTTTTACTACATGCTGCAAATGTGCTACTTTTTTGCTGTCACTACAAACATAGAAAAGTCACTTACTAGAGTATAAAAACAATGCCGATTTTCACAGCGCGCCATGTGATCAAGACTACAGGCTTGTAGTCGAAACGCGTCATCCTGACATGTTAAGGCAATAAACTATTTCATTGCATCTTTAACTGGAGTCTGTGCCCTTGTTTGGCCCGCTGCGGTCGTTCGTTGGGATCCTGGATATATATATACATATTTATTCTGGGGACTTTGAGTGAGGTGTCCCCTACCCTCTTGTGATTATGTCTGACCATGAGACCTTTGACCAGGGTCTAGCAGCGTTAGCCCGGACGAAGACGAAGATTATTGTTATGATGATGGCATGGAAGCCATTATTGATAAATCGGTCCAGAAATCTCTGGATAAGGCCCTCAGCTCAGCACTTCTACCCATTTCACAACACTTAGATAAGCTTGCTGGGCACTTCGCGCATGCCAAGACTAACTCCTTGATGTTTCTGGCTCCTTGGCCAAGATCTTAGAATTGGCCCTCCAAGCCCAAGAGACAGGGAATCCTGTTCATCCGGAGTTGCTCGCAGGTTGGACTCAGAGGGCAATTTGCCTTTTGGGCAACGCTAATTGCGCACTGGCCTCACAGTGCCACAAGTCCGTGATTCTTCAAATTGACCCACAATTGGTGGAACTGGCTACTGCTGAACAGGGTCCCCTGGCAGAAGGCCAGTTGTTTGGTGACCGCTTCGTTAGGGATATACCAAGTCCGTCAATACATTCACCTCTCTTGAGAAATCCCAAACTTCGCTCAAAAGACTTTTCAATCCCCTTTCTGGCAGAGCCGGACATGGCAGAGGACGCTCGACCGGCCGCTTCAACCAGCAAGGTCCTCCTCGTGGGTTCAACCCCAGGCGTAGAGGTTACGCCCAAGATCCGGCCCAGGCGGGGTTTTACCCTACAAGATCCAGAGGATTCCGGGGCCGCTTTACTCGAGGAGTCAACAGGGGGTTCCATAACTCCGACAACCAATCTGCAGGTAATGGTTCCCACAACCCCATCCCAACTTCCTCTTGGGGGCAGACTGAAGTATTTTATGCACAACTGGGCAAATATCACTTCCGATTCTTGGGTTCTGGATGCTGTTCAGGGTTATCAGATAGAACTGTTTCAAACTCCCTGTCAAGACTCTTTACCCCCCCCCCCCTCCTCCTTTTTTCCCAACAAGATGAGTCTTTTATAGACTCCGAACTTCTGGAACTTTTGTCAAAACAGGCAATTACATTTATGTCCCCTCACCCAAAGGGCTTCTGCAGCAATGTGTTTCTGCTACAAAAGAAGGGTGGGGGGGTCCATTTGCCCCTCTCATTGTCGGTACCTGCAGTTTCACTGGAAAGGCCAATGGTACCAGTATCAATCTCTTCTGTTCGGTCTATCCTCGGCTCCCTGGGTCTTCACCAAGCTTTTGAAACCAGTGGTTGTCCGTTTAAGAGAGATGGGGGTTCACATGATCGTCTATCTGGACGACATGCTTCTCTTGGCTCAAGATCACTCCCTTCTGCTAGTTCATTTGTCTTGGACAATGCCCCTTCTTCAGGATCTGGGATTTGTTTTTGTTTTTTTATAATTCTTTTTATTGAAAGTTGAATGCAAAGCAAATATAGTTAATAACAAATGAGTACAGTACATGATCACAAATTCAAATCTTTCACACTGCAAAATAAACGTCAGTTGCAATAATCACAGAGTTATCTGTAGTATATGTATCAGTCCCAAACCCTCATTGCTCATCATGCAAAACCGAATCCTGGAAAGGCATGCATGGGATTTGTGATAAATACCAAAAAGTCCATGATTATGCCATCCTAACAAGTGAAATTCCTGGGTTTTCAGGTGAACTCCCTCACGGCGCAGTTGCTTCTTCCTCCTTTGAAAGTGAAGTCCATCAAGAGTAAGCCTGGGCGTAGTTTGCGTAGTAGCACTTCACGTAGCTACGTGAAGTACATTTTGAACTACACGTAGCTATACAAATTGCATAGTGCATACCTGTGTGCTTGACTGCACTGTACAATAATTGCCAAAGGCATCTTGCACAGTGCAAGTTAAGATAAAATAAATAACTGTCTTTATATGCTAAAAATGCATATAGTCATTTCACAAAAGTGAAAATGATAAATTAACAAGCAGTGAGAGAGGTGATGATTTTGGGATCCTCCCTAACCTAGGGAGAGAACCAAGCAGATGCCTTGAAAACAAAAAGCACATCTTTTGAACGATTCAGTAGTGGTCCCATCCTCTTAGGACCACCCCAAGCACAGTTATTGGCAAAAATAAAATCCCAACCAAAGGCCCTGCAAAGCATTATGGGACGAGAGTAGCAGTGGGCAGTGAATATTATAGTATCCAATATCAAAATAATTCTACAAAGAGCTGCAGTTCCACTAGTCGTTACTAGATGTCCCTCACGAGTCAAATGCAAAAGCTTCATGAAAGGGTTTCAATGCTTTTGCATTTGACTCGTGAGGGACATCTAGTAACGACTAGTGGAACTGCAGCTTGATGTATTAATAATTTCAATGCTTTTGCATTTGACTCGTGAGGGACATCTAGTAACGACTAGTTGAACTGCAGCTCTTTGTAGAATTATTTTGATATTGGACACTATAATATTCACTGCCCACTGCTAATCTCGTCCCATAATGCTTTGCAGGGCCTTTGGTTGGGTTTGTATTTTTGCCCATAACTGTGCTTGGGGTGGTCCTAGGAGGAAGGGACCACCACTGAATCGTTCACATGATATGCTTTTTGTGTTCAAGGCATCTGCTTGGTCCTCCCCCTAGGTTAGGGGGGACCCCAAAATCCTGACCTCTCTCATTGCTTGATATTTTGTTGTCAAAGTTCACTTTTGTGAATTGGTTATATGCATTTTAGCCTAGAAAATTGCTTTATCAAAGCATTTATAGGTGTTTATTATACTGCAGCTACGCTACGTCAATTAGCACAGTTTTTCACCCTGCTACGTGCAATTTGCGTAGTGCGTAGTAGTACAAACTTTCAATGCTCCGTGAGCGTAGCGAAGTATTATGCCCAGGGTTAATCAAGAGGGAGTTGAGATCGACTCTGTCGAAACAGATGGTGTCTTTGAAATCCCTGGCCCGGATTGTGGGGTTGCTAGCGTTGATTCAAGAGATTTCCTGGGCCAATTGCACTACAGGGCTCTTCAGCGTCTGAAGATTCATTATTTGCAACAGGGTTTCAGTTATGACTATCTGGTTCCCTTGTCGGCCAAAGCCCAAGAAACTAGTTTAATTTAATTTATTTGATTTAGTTCTCTACTGAGAACAACAAATTTCAAGCAAGACAATTGTTATAACAATATACGTAGAAACATTCAATACAAGGTTAGAAAAGTTTTTAAAAATTTAAACAGGTTATGACACACAAATTCATCTGGGGAAATTTAAAAAGCGAGATCAGACTCTGCACAGATGCATAAGAAGAACTTCAGTGGTGGCTCCTCCATATGGAGGTGTGGAACGGCAAGGTCATTTTCAGAGTATCCCCAGACATAGTCATCGAATCAGATGCCAGTTGTTGGGGCTGGGGTGCATGATGCAGAGACTTTTCTTAGGCAGTCGTTAGTCTGCCGAAGGATTACGACCTCATATCAATTGCATGGAGCTTCTGGCAGGCTCTTTTTCCATAAAATCAATCTTTCCCATCAAAAGCAACTGCTGCATTCTTTTGCCGATGGACAATGTCTCAGCGGTTCAATACATCAACCACTTAGTTGGTACAAGATTGCGCCTGCCTGCCAACATAGCCCGAGACATCTGGCACTTCTGCCTTTCTCAGAAGATTATGGCTCTGGCAGAATACCTTCCTGGCAAAGACAATCTAGTAGCAGATTGGAATTCCAGATTCCTGATGGACTACAGCGACTGGAAACTTCATGCTCACATCTTTCAAGAGATAATGTCTGCTCTGGTCCATGCCAGGTGGGCCTGTTTGTGTTCCGGCTCAACGCTCAACTGAAACGGGTCTACAGTTGGAGGCCAGATCCGATGGCCATGGGGACGGATGCCTTCCTCCAGTCATGGAGAGATCAGATGAATTACGCGTTCCCACATTTGCCATGATTCTGAGGGTGGCGGGTCAGGTCAGACGTCAATCGGCGACTCTGGTTCTGGTCACCCCTCTGTGGAAGACACAATCGTGGTTTCCGACTCTTTTGGAATTATCTGTGGCTCTTCCCATTCTCCTTCTGGTTTTCCCTCAGCTACACCTGGACCCAGTGGGTTTGCCGCATCCTCTGATTCTTCAAGACCAGTTGACTCTCATGGTCTGGAAGGTATCAGGAGACATGTCCAGATTGCAGGACTTAAGGCGGCAGCTGCTGAAATTATACATCAAGCTCGGACTCCTTCCACCCGCAAACGATACTCTTCTGCATGGAAACGATGGGTGGGTTGGTGCCTTTAACGGGAGGTTGAAAGATGTCCTGAATTTCCTTTCTGAGTGTGCTGAATCTGGCTTATTTTACAGGTTAGTAAATCATTTTTGGTCAGCACTGTCTGCTGGACATAACCCTATTGATGGCAAGCCCGTGGGTGTCCAGCCCATGGTAAGTAAGCTACTGAAAGGTATCAGGGCAGCTCATCCTCCGAAACCTAAGTACACTCAGTTATGGAATGTTACGAATGTTTTGTCTTTATTAGAGTCATGGCCTGATAATAATGATTTGACATTGAAACACATTTCTGCCAAATTGACTATGCTTTTATGCTTGATTTTGTGCGGACGTGTGTCGGATGTACATGCTCTGGACCTTGCAGGTAGGTTGTTTTCTCCTGATGATGTATCTTTTCTTATTTCAAAAAGAACAAAGACCATGTCAAGGTCTATTGATTATCCTGCTTTTCCGCAAAATGCTAAATTATGTGTAGTGAAATGTTTGAAGGTTTACGAAGAATGTACTTTGGCTCATAAAACTGATCCTCTTGGTCCCTTGTTGTTGGCTATCCAAAAGCCTTTCCGCCCAGTTTCAGCGGCGACCTTAGCCCGTTGGGTTTGTTGGGTCATGTCTGAAGCTGGAATTGATATTTCAGTGTATGGTGCTCACTCAGCTAGAGGTGCTATGGCTTCTAAAGCTTTCGCTATGGGTTCTAGATTGGAAGATATTCTTCGTGCTGCTGATTGGTCATCTGATTCCATGTTTAAGATTTTTAATTATAAACCTATTGTGCATGTATCTTCTCTTGTTTTTGGTGAGCTTTGAACCAGCATAATCGGAGCCTCTTTTCCTGCCATAGAATGGAACATTTTCTAGCGCATGCAGCAAGAATTTTAGATTCTATTAAGGACACGGAGGCGAGGATTATCCCACCCGTTGGGACAGGTAAAATTTATGATCTCATTGCTGTCAATGTACTATATGGTATAAGTATTATGTTATTTGTCCCGCCCTTCTGCTTACACTTAGGTTGAGGTGGGATTCAAGGTATTTTTTCTTTTTAGGATCGGATTCGAAACAAAGTTAACGCCCATGGCTTGGCTGTTTCCACTGGTTGGTGCTTCAACTCCACTGGTACGGTTTGAATTTCATCCTTCTGCTTGGAATCCCATTTTGGATTGTGGTAACTCTCTATTGAGAGTTTTGGAACTGTGTGCTTGTTCTCTTTTGGACTATGTTCTTACTAATGGACTGCTTGTTCGCAAACAAAGAGGCAGGAAGATGGTGCCTCTCTATTTTGTATGGGATGTCCATAGATGATTGGTGGGTTTGTTAGAGACGTGGTTCAAAGCCTCATCTGATATATAGATGTTTTATGTTTACAGTTTTTTTGATTGGCTGCTATTTTTATAAGTAGTAAAGATTGAGAAGCATAATCCTTGCCTACGTGTCCTTAATAGAATCTAAAATTCTTGTTGCATATGCTAGATAATGTCCTATTTACTGCCACATTTCTCATTGTTGACAATTTCTTTGTTGCAGAGTTTTTAAAAAGTAAATGTATAAGTTGAGGCCCAGATTTTGCACTGGGGTCCCGTCACTTTTTTGGAACAACGCCAACGCAAAATCTCATTTGTTAAATCTCAAAATGCGCTCACATGTACTTATGATACACCTGATAAATATATGTGAGGTCTTAAGATCAGATTTCACTTCGTGTGATGTAACTTCCTCTGAGTTCATAGTTGTGATATAGCTTCCTGTGATATTGCTTCTTGTGATGCCACATGCAATGTGACATTGCATGTGGCATCACAAGAAGCAATATGCAAGGTGCAATGATATCACGTGCTGTGATGTCACACGCCATGATTTCCCTTGACTACTGCCTAACTTGATTAGTCCCCCACTTCTTTTTTTAAGGACTTGTGCCCTGGGCACGTCTCAGAAACAAGTATGTACTCTGGAATAGGGTACGTGCAGTTTATATTTTTCCATTTCAAGCACCAGGCGTGTGGCCAGACCACCAACGGGCTACACATGCCCTATAGTCTACCCTATATACGGCTCTAGACCTTCATGCAATGCTGAAAACGTACTGCTCAAGCCTCCTACTTTCAAAATGGATATATTTATGGCTCAATCCTTCTCAGGCAACGTGGCTAGAATTTGGAGCTCACTTCGTCCAATCCTCCAAACCACCGCCTATATTCACACTTTCAAAACAGTTCTTAAAACTCGTCTCTTCCAAAGACACTTCCAGGAATAGTCCAACCCATTTCATGACCCTCACAGCCGCTTGGCATTCACTTGAGCTCAACTTTGTAAATATGTATTCTATACCTGTATGTAGTAAGGAATAATGAATAAAAATCCAGACGAAGTAAATTAATGTGGAGTTTAAGTTTATTCCATGAACAGGACCCACGACCGCCAGCCACAGCAGCAGAGCAATCAATGAATCAAAGTTCCATAACTCCAGAACACTTACACAACTACATTCTAAATATGACATATGAAGATTTAAAGACCCAATACTTACATTTTAAGTTTAACCCACATTACACCCCCTTTTTTTAATAAACAGAAGAAAAATCAATAATACACATAATCTCTAGAGTGAACAGGAGCTGATCTTATCCTAGAACTACTCCTTAGCAAGTTGTCCCCATCACCTCCAGAAACAGCATTATCATTGCTAGAACATGTACCGAGATCTGAAGTGGTGGAATTATCACCTCTGTCAAGGTTCGTGCAAGAAGAAGTTACACCACTCATTTGCAAATTCTCATTACAAGCTGAATGAGCCAACCATTCAAGATCAAACCAATCACTCCTTTCCTTCTCTCTTGTACTACCTTGACTGCCAAGTTTCTGAATAATAATTTTAGCTTGTTCTTCAGTCACTTTGACCAAGGCATTTCTATTCCACCATCCTCTATTTTGTAATAAAACAGCCATCCTAGTTATTTTCAATACTTTCACTGGTTCTGAAAACTTTGATTGCCCTTTACTGACCTTTATAGGTTTTTTGATTAAAACCCAATTACCAACAGATAAAATACCTTCTTTCACATGCATTTGTTTGTCATAATTACGTTTGTACATGTCTTGTTTCTGTTTGACATGTGCCCGCACACTCTGTAAGTCAAGATTGTGAGATAGCTCAACTTTATCTAACAACCACGTCGGACTAAGCACAAAAATAGGTTTTCTCCCTCTCAACAAAACAAAAGGAGCAACATTTGTAGTACTTTGTGGAGTAATGTTATAGTTCCACACTTTGAAATGTAAATATTCAGCTACATCTAACTTATTGGCCACAGCTGTTTGCACACCTTCTTTTATCAAACGATTGGCCCTTTCCACCAAACCATTGGAAGCTGGGCTATACAATGGTGCAAGAATATGTTTGACATCATGTTTATCCAAAAACGTGGTCATCTCTTCAGAAATAAAATGAGTTCCATTGTCTGAAACAATTTCTTTCACCCTACCTTCAATACAAAACAAATGCTTCAAAAAAAGAATAACAGAAGCTGTATCAGCACTTTTGACAAAAGATAAGTACAACCATTTTGAAAGATAGTCGATAGCAACTATAAGAAATCTCGTCACCCTTAAAAACATTGAAAGGACCAGTAAAATCAAGACCTATTTTTTCCCATGCACCATTTGGCCACATCACAGGACACAAAGGAGCGGTAGCCGTCTTCCAATGTTTGTCAGAACATAAACACTGCACATGTTTCTACAAATCTTTTAACTTGACCATCTATACCTGGCCACCAATAGATTTGTTTAATCTTTTTAATAGTTGCAGTAATACCCAAATGTCCTTTTATTTATTTTATTTTTTATTTATTATTAAACTTGTAGGGCGCAACAGCTACCCAAAAAGGGTTTCCCAGCGCCAAAGCGGAACAAAAGAAATAAGCGGCAGCTGAGTTAGTTACTGGTTGAAGAGCCAGGTCTTCAAGGATTTTCGAAATTGAGAGTATGCCGTTTCACTACGGATGGCTATGGGAAGTGAGTTCCATAGTAGGGGACCGAGGTATGAAAAGGATCTCCCTCCCATCCTGGATAGTTTGATTCTGGGCACAGAGAAGTTCCCTTGGGTGGAAGATCGGAGGCACCGGGAAGGCACATAAGGGTTAACCATGTCTCGGAGGTATTGGGGTGCCACGCCTGTTTTGATTTTGAACATATAGCTCAGAGCTTTGAACTTAATACGGTTCTCCACCCTGAGCCAATGCAGGTCTCTCAAATAGCATGAGACCGAGGAAGTTCTGGGTACCCTACAAAGTAGCCTTGCGGCTGAGTTTTGTACCAGCTGAAGCCTGCGCGTCACCACCTTGTTGGATCCGAGGTAAAGGACATTGCAGTAGTCCAGTCGCGAGGTAACAAGGGCCTGGACCACTGTTTTCTGCGTGGACTCAGGCAGCATCCAGACGATCTTTCTTAGCCACCTTAAGATGGTAAAACAGTTGGCGGCAACCTTGACTGCCTGATGTTGCATAGTAAGTGAATCATCAATGATGACACCAAGATTGCAGACTTTACTGGAGGGCCGAGGGAGTGCCCCCATCACCTCGGGCCAATGTTGAGGGCCCCAGAGGTCTTTATTTTTTCCCAGTACCAGTACCTCAGTTTTCTCTCCATTTAGTTTAAGGTAGTGGGTCTGCATCCAAGATGCAATTTTTCCTAAGCCAAGCTGAAGATAAGATGGCCCAGCTGCTTTATTCGCAGAGAGCGAAAAGATAATTTGGGAGTTGTCAGCGTAAGAGAATAGGGACAACCCTGCTTCTTCCGCGACGTTGGCCAGGGGTCTAACATATAAGTTGAAAAGTAGGGGGCTGAGAATGGAACCCTGGGGTACCCCATAGGGTAAAGAATGAATATCAGAGCAAGATGTGGGGGAAAAGATTTGAAAGGTGCGATTAGACAGAAAAGAGATGAGCCAGCTAAGGGCAGAGCCGCCGATGCCTAGAGACCCAAGCGTTTTTATTAGTGTGGAATGACATACCGTATCGAATGCCGCTCTTAGGTCAAGTAGGATAAGGGCGACCGTATCCCCAGCGTCCAGATGGTGACGTATCTTTTCCGTTACTCCAAGTAAAGTGGTCTCGGTGGAGAAACCGGCTCTAAAGCCGGATTGAGAATGGTGGAGGAGCTTTTGCGTTTACGCAAATTGTGTGAGTTGGGAGTGGATATGTTTCTCCAGGATTTTAGAAAAGGCCGGTAACAGAGAAATGGGACGATAATTAGAAGATGAGTCTGGATCGGCGTTGGCCTTTTTAAGAAGAGGGACCACCATCGCATGCTTCCAGTCCCGTGGGACCGTGGCTTCTTCTAAGGAGGCATTTAGAAGTCCTTCATGAGCCAATGAAATGATCTTACTTCTCAAACTCACAGGTGGAACAAACAAATCTTGCCTAACTACAATATCATTGACATCAGATAATTCGGAAGCTACTTGGGAAAATATTATTACATCAGTTGACATACTCCTGTCACACGGCCAACCTTCAATAAGAAATTTCTTTACCTGAATCAAACAATCATCTTTCTCACAACTTTCAACCCATTCTTTCTCTGAGATTTTAAATTGTTCATTTATATCATCCACTGTAAAAACATATTCAAAATCAGTTTTCTCACTGCTGCTTACACAGTCACCTTCCACTGGTAACCGTGACAAGCAATCTGCTCTGACATTTTTACCTCCTGGTATGTACTTAATATCAAAATTGAATTCTTGTAGTCTTGCTAGTAATCTAATAAGTCTAGAAGAAGCCTTATTAGAACAACTGTCTCCCAACATATATATCAAAGGTTTATGATCAGTATACAGTTGAAATTTAGTTCCGCAAATGTACATCTTAAATTTCTCAGAAGCCCACGAACATGCAAGTGCTTCACGCTCAATGGTACTATAATTCTTTTCCGCTTCATTGAGAGTGCGTGAAGCAAACGCTACGGTGCACTCTTGACCATTCACCATTTGGCCTAATACAGCACCCAGACCTTTGGCACTTGCATCAACCGTTATGATACATTTCTCTCCATGAGTAAAAGGTTTAATAGCAGAAGCAGTTATTATTAGCTTTTTAACCGAAACAAAAGCATTTTGACATTCCTCAGACCAAACATACTTGGTATTTTTCTTCAAAAGATTCCTTAATGGTTGAACAATAATAGCATAGCCCTGAACAAATCTGGCGTAATATTCACTTAAGCCAAGAAAGGCTCTAAGTGAATCTTTGTCAGTAGAAATAGGTGCATCATTGATTCCTTTCAATAAAGACACTTTAGGTTTAATACCTTCTTTGGAAATATTATGACCCAAATAATTAACTTCTTGAGTAATAAACTTACATTTGTCAGCATTAACAGTCATTCCTTGTGTACCCAATTTACTCAAGACCTTCTCTAATAAAATTATATGCTGATCTAAACTCTCGGTATGAATTAAAATGTCATCTTGGAAAGCTCGTATACCCTTCTCTTCTCCAAACATTTGATCCATCAATCTTTGAAATACGCTGGCAGCGGATGCCAGACCAAATGGCATACGCTTGTACATATATACACCAAACGGTGTCACAAAAGTTGTTAGAGGTTGGGAATCTTCAGATAAGGGAATTTGATGGTACGCCGAACGTAAGTCTATAGTAGAAAAATATTTACTCCCTCCTAATCTGGCTAACATTTCATGAATTCTGTGAAGGGGATGGCAGTCCACAAGAATATTTCGATTGAGGACTCTCAAATCCGCACACAAGCGTATATCGCCAGAACTCTTACGTGCAACAACAGCAGCCGAAACCCACTCTGAAGATTCTACTTGCTTAATTATACCTTGGGAACACAAATCATCTAATAACTTTTTAAGATCATCCCTGGCAGAGAGAGGAACAGGTCTTACTTTCTGTATAACAGGAGTGACATTGCTCTTCAATTTGATGGTATGTTGAAATCCTTTAACAACTCCAATCTTATTAGAAAAGACATCTGAAAATTTAGAACGTAGGTTTTGTATAATCCCTTCATGCACATTAGTTTCTTGAACAGATAAAATTGGCATATCGCCCAGTATAACTGGTTCAGAGTGCCCAGGTCTGAGTATAATCCCAAGTTTAGCTTGATCTTGCCAACCAAGAATGTCACGACCATTAACTGCTACATATATTTTGGTAAAAATATCTCGACTTTTGAATTTAATATTGTCATTAAAATAACCCTTCATGATTATGTCATACTCACCAAATGCTTTGGGATTTACACTCGAAGGCTTCAATAACTTATTGGACCAAAACTTGTTGAACGTGTTTTCTGCCAAAATGGTAATGGGAGACCCTGAATCAGCCATTATTCCAATATTAATCAAACCAATTTGTACTTCACAAATAGGCCCTTTGCACCTTTTTTTCAGAATCACTTAATGAACTAACCTCTACAGATAATGAAACATTGCTAATCGCATCACATACAGAGTCATTCTCAACATCAAGTTGACTAACTTTATACTTTTCCTTATTAGAGTTACATACAGTGTAAAAATGCCCAATTTTTTTTACAATTGTTGCACCTTTTACCCTGAGCAGGACAATTAGGATAATTGCCCATATGAAATTTTGATCCACACCTGTAACATGCTCCACCTATCCGCCTTTCACCTGTCTTCTTTGGTTTGTTCTTATGTCAAATCAAATTAACATCAGAATCACAAGCATTTGTTAATGAAGCTACATGTACAACCTTTGCACTATCTGAAGATATTCCAGTGGATGACTCTGTTAAAATTTTAGAGGAGACAACAGAGCGCTCAATACTCCTAGCTATATCCATAACTTCTTCAAGAGATGGATTTTTACATGTTAAAATGCGTTCTTGAATCTTCTTATTGAAACAATTAAATACTAATTGATCACGTAAAGTAGTGTCTAAATAATTTCCAAATTCACATTTTGAAGCTAACACACGCAAAACTGCCAAATAATCTTCAATAGATTCCTCCGACATCTGTTTGCGTGTAAAAAACCTGTGCCTCTCAACCATAACTGATAGTTCATCGATGTAATGTTTACCAATACGTGCCAAAGCTTCAGAGAAAACATTCCAAGTCTCATCACCAGCAGGTGCAGGAATAACTGGCAAATTATCAAAAACTTCTTGGCCAGCACTGCCTAAATGATTAAATAACAAAGCTCTTTTCCTTGAAGGTGTAAACTTGCTGGCATCTATAGCTTCAAGATAGTTTTCAAAAACTCTAAACCATTTATGCCAAGGTGTCAATGGTTTACCAGGATTTTGAAGAAAGGGAGGTGGTTGCATGACATTATTCGAAGAAGCCATGACAAACAGTCAATGTGTGCAGAAGTATGGTTTTCCTTCTACGGGATTGCAAGGAAGCGAGGACGAGCGGAAGTTGCAGGGATTGAGGAGGAGTTGCAGGGATCTGAGGAGGAGTTCACGGAGCACGGAGCAGCCGGCGGGAGTCGGGAGCCGGGAGCAGGGAGCTTGATCTTGAGCTGGAGCGGGCAGTCATTGCAGTCATCGCTCGCTCGCTCACCGTCGCCTCCCCGTTGCTCCCCATCGGCAACAGCTGTATGCTGTGTGTAACCGCGGCGTGAAACCGCCGAGCTGACCTGCGGCTCTGTGTGGCCCTGCGTGACTCCTGTGGCCCATTGCTCCCCACCTATATCACCTGAGTGAAAAAGCAGCGTGTAACTGCTGCATGTAATCGCCGAAACTGCCGAAAAACGCGCCGCGGTTCCGGGACCGTGGCTTTCGCACCGCACAGGTTTATGAGGAGGTGGCGGCGGTGGCAAAAGGCGGCTGAAAAGCACTGGTCGCGGTGCCCGGTAAAGATCAAGCAAAGAGCCTGGCAAGGAGCCCCCCCCGCGGGAAGGAGCGGGAAGGAGCTGATAGCGACCGGTAGCGGAGCACCAGCACCAGCAGGCTCGGGGGACAAACGGTGAGGAGCCGGTGCAGGGGTGGATGTGAGGGGATTTTGATGCGCAATTGTGACCACTGGCAGTTTCGGTAGCAGTAGCAGTAGTAGTAGCAGAGTGCGGGAGGACGCCGCTTTACTCTGCCGAATCAATGACTTCAAAGACTGCAGCAAGACTGTGGTAAAGCAAGGTTCTCCTCTTCGAGGCTCTCGCGGCACTTGCAGCACTTGGAGCACCCGCGGCCACTCGGGTATAAGCGATAATACAAGAAACACCAAAAGGCTCATTGCTTTGCCCCCCCCTCCCTGTGGCTTAGCCGGCAGCCAATAAACCAGACTTTTGCTCAGGTTTGTCTGAGCGAGAACTGTATGTTGGAGAGAGGAAAACTCAGCTCTGCATTCGGAGCTCGGTGTAGCATAAGCGGCGCATCGGTGCTTGGGCGCATTAGCGCATTGGGGTCTTCGAAGCCATTCTTCTCGGATTATATTGGCTGCACGGCAAAGGGTCCTGTAATATAATTCTGGGGCGAAGTTATGACTGCAAAAAAACTTCGCTCTGGCAGATTAGTATACACAAGAGCCTGCAAAAAAACTAGAGCTAATCCTTTAAGGAATCATTCTCTACAAATTAATTCCTTGAAGAGTTTCAACACCATTCCTTCTTTCTTTCCGAAAAAAGAAATAAGCTTAAGAGTTGTAGAGATGCCGAAGTCACCTGAAAAAGAACTTGAAGTGGCTAAAGCAATTCTTGAAAAATCAGTATCAGTAGTATCTCCCTCTCCTCTGTTCAAAATCAGGGATTCATGTTCTATAGACAACCATCACATGGAATCTAGGATAGTAGTTGACTCCTTGCTTGCAAATTGAACTACTCATTCCATGGTAATTGGAGTCTCCGAATCTGCAGGAGTTGCTCAATCATTTCAAAAAGTGGAAGAAGTGGATGATCGCATTGTGGAAGATTTTACGTTGCCCGATATCAATCTAGAATTGCCTCATAAGAAGTCTTATGCACGTAATCTAGAATCATCCAGGATTCTTTCTCTTGCCACTCCTCCATCTACTAAGGATCTTCCTGTGAAATTACAACTGTTCAGCAGTATGCCAAGCGAAGCAAGTCTATTAGATTTACGGGGTTCATTAACCCCTGAACTATCCCTAAATTTTCCTCCACAAATTAATAATCCGGAGTCAAAAATGTTGATGTCGGACTCGTTACTTTGCCTAGAAAGAGTGCTGGCCTCTATTTTATCATTATTAGAGAAGTCAGTAAGTAACTCCGACTCTATTTTGGATTCTGTTCTGTCACTGACAAAAATGATCGCAACTGAAAAAAACTTATTGTTAGGTAAGGCCTGCGCACTGTCCCTCTGTACACTTAAGGAGGGGAAGGGAATAAATATTCCCTTCCAAAGAATGACTCTGACAAACTAAATTGTATCCAAATAAATTCCTTTCCACAGGTTAAAGGGCGAGATTTTGGTACTCAATCTGGTAAGCCTTTCCTCTTCAGTAGAAATAATAAACATAAAAAGAAAGGAAATGAAGATATACTTGATAAGTTACATCCTTCTACCTTACAACAACTTTTTGATACTGAGTCTTTGGTAACAGAGGTTGATCCTACGTCCCGTCCACATCCTAAGACGGAAAACACAAATTCAAACCCAAGACGAAAGGTTTTTCCAATCTTCCTACAAACAGGCATAAACCCGTCAAAACAGCACGCAAAGGAAGGACAGAATGTCGGAAGTTCTCCTATCAAGGAAACAGAACTCAAGACCAAAAATAACTACGTCTGCAAGAAAAAGCTGATGGGAAAAAGGGAAAACGCAGAAGGATAAACAAAAAAGGTTTAAACAGTTACGCTTTGATCCTAACGCTATCCACACTATGTCTCCAAAGCTAGATTTAACTGTTACAAATATAGAAAATGGTCAAACTGATCTTAACCATTTAGGTTCCAGCTCCCTCATTTTGAACTCAGATGGACCTTGTATTCTTCCCAAAGCAGTTGAGACATCAGATAAAAGTGCATCTCTTATGGCTCAAATTGCACTGAATCCTAATGCTACATTATTTGCTTCTTGTCTAGGTAACAACACTATTTACAATTCTGAAAACGTCATCTCCGAGGCACCTAGCATAGATATTAACTACCAGCCTGTCCCTTATAGCCTGGATTTTTCGTTTATTTTTGATCACGAACCTTTCATGAATAGGTCCTTCTTGTTGGGTTGCTTTGCTGAGATCCCAGGCCTACGGATGATTGAAAGTAACGATATTGTGCTGGTTGAGGTTCAAAAAATATAAAAATCCTCGGGGGCAAGAGTAACCTTTGCTTCTAAGGCCATTTCCTATCTAATAGTGGCTCACTGTGATAAATTACGTCGTTGTGGCATTGACGTTTTAGTACCAGAAGTAATGTCATGCTTAAAACAAGCATTTGCAATGCAATAGGTCTCGCATTTGTGAGAGTTTGAGCTATTGGCAGTGAAAATGACAATGCCTTTTATGTATGTGTTTTAAAAACTTGTAAGCGGTACGCCCTTTTCTACTTATAGTCGTTGCTTACGAGAACCAAGGCTGGCAGTAACTGCGCCTCGTTTACTGCGAGACTTGCTTGTCGTAAGCAAGGACTACAAGTACAAAGTGCTTATTTACGCATCGCTTTCACGTTTTCAAAACACATAAATAAAAGGTATTGTCATTTACAATGCCAATAGCTCAAACTCTCGCAAATGCGAGACCTATTGCATTGCAAATGCTTGTTACACTTATTCCTCCTGCCCTCTCTTTCCTTCTCACGAACTGACGCTGACATTTCTGTTTGACTATTGGGTCACGTGCATCTGGAGCCAAACCTGCAGCATGTCCTGGAGAATCCTGAACTGTCCATTGGCTGTGCAGACTGTCCATTCCCTGTGTAGAATGTCCATTCCCAGTGCAGACTGTCCATTCCCTGTGCAGACTGTCGATTATGTCCTAGAGAAGCATGGACTGTCCATTCCTTGTGCAGACTGTCCATTCCCAGTGCAGCCTGTCCATTCCCTGTGCAGACTGTCCATTATGTCCTAGAGAAGCATGGACTGTCCATTCCCTGTGCAGACTGTCCATTCCCTGTGCAGACTGTCCATTGCATGTACAGTACCACCCTAGACCGTGCCACGCTAGGGTTGAACGGTGGAGCCCACCAAGGGTACTGCCTAGTAACACCTGACTGCCCCAGGGCCTGCAGAGAAGCGTGCCTATGTCCGGTGTCCAGCCATGCGTGCGTCCGGCCCTCTGCCCTGCACCGCAGTGGTGCGGGCCCGTGTCTACTCCCGAGGGACACTGGCCCTGGGCTAGCCGGCGGGTGGTGGTCAACCCACAGCGCTTAGCTCGCTGAGCCACCCTAAGACATGAATACTGCATCAGTGTGGGTCAGAGTTACTCAGTGAGAACTAGGGTGTGCAGAGCTCTTGACACCCCCAGCCCTGCAGCTCCCATACATCACACCACCTCTATCGAGGCGCTAGAGGGGGAGGAATGCGCGCATTCCCGCTGCTTGTGCAGGGCAGTGGTCTCTCTTCTGTTCCTCAGCCATGAAATGCTATCTGTGAGTTCTGGGGCAGGCAGTGGTTACTGGGCAGTGTCCGTGGTGGGCACGGTCATTCACCGCTGGTGCCCCGGGGGGGCACAGGGTTCTACTGGGGTGAGTGACGTGCTCTCACTGACTCTCCGAGAGTAGCACACAGCGCTTGCTCCAGGGGGTGTAAGGGTTTTAGACTCAGAACAGCAGGATGGCGCGTGTGTTTACACACGACAACTGAACACCCAATCAAAGCTGCGACTTTCTAAAACGATTTTATATTTCAAACCAAGCTTGGAAAGATGTGTCTTTAAAATAAGGAAGCGCGCAGAAAGTCAAAGGGTTCTAGCCACTTTTGCAGCCCTAGACGCAATTACAGCGCTTGCATAGTAAGGCACTATAATACACACACACACACACACACACAGTCGTGGCCAGTGTAATTCTATCTGGGAATGTTGCGCGTCCTCGTCGGTATTTCAGAGCTCCCGTCTCACATGTCTTTGCCACACCGTGGGGTTTGTTGTCACAGTTCAGTCAGTGGGGCAGAGGTGCTAGCAGAGATCATTTGGCTGGGGATCCAGGCCTTGCTGACGTGCTATGGGGGCGGGACTATTGACATCTGTACACTGCACTCCGGACAGGCCAGAGGCCCGAACAGAATCATCTCCCGCCAGGTAAGTTCCAAGCACCGGTTCAGCTGTGTGCACGGGGGTAAAGGAGGTGTCACCCCCTGGTGGAAGGTCTCAGGTCCTCCACTGTGTGTATGTGTGCTGCCGCCACCAGCTTACATACGAAGCATGGGGCTGCTCCTCATTTCAGCAGAGGGGCCTCTGATAATCTATGACCGTAAAGTGCAGGTGATGGCGACCGCCATTTCGTGAGGGGGGTGGAGACCGAGGACAGGGTCGGAGTAAGCAGAGGCCTACTTAAGGGGACGTCACCTTACACACAAAGGGGTCTTTCGTGTAACTAAACCTGGCCAAAGTTGCAAAGTGCCTACAAACAGCCTTCCCACGACCACACTTGCTCACTCTGGCTTTATCGACTGGCACATGTTGAAAGCAGGAGTCCGTCCGGCCGCATTCTAAGCACATGCAGGGCTCCGATTGCATACAGTTGTCTCCAGCAGAGAGGTGAACCCACCGAGCTATCTCCGCTGCACGGTAGTAGAGGGACGGACGTGCCAGAAGGGTAGCCGCGGTAGCAGCAGTGGTGAGACACGCCCGCAGCAGGCTTCCCGCCTCTCCCTGAACTGGAAAGTCTAGTTTGGATAAAAGCAGGAGCTGCCAAGCAACAGGTGGAGCCACGCGTGAGGTGCGAGGGCGGGCCCTGGCAGCTCAGGCTGAGGGTGCAGGGTGGGGGCGAGAGGGAAGGGGGGCAGCTCAGGTGGGGAGGGAGAAGCATGCTTTTATAGCGCCATGATGCTGTATCAGAGGCACAGTGATAGCTAGGGAGGGGGGGGGGCGCTCAGGATAGGAACACACTGATAGCCGGTGGGGGGCGGCTCATGATAGGGAGCGAGAGGCACACTGATAGCTGTGGGGGGGGAGAGGGGCAGTTGATTTGTTAGTGTGCCAGCATGTTTTCAAACACCGGCTCCTCGTGACCTTGAGTATAAGGCGCTTTATAAATCACGTTAATTCATCCTTGGGGAGTGTGGAAAGAACACACTGGGAGCTCAAGGGGGAGGGGAGGGGTTAAGGGGTCTCTGCTAGCTCGTGGAGGCTGAGAGATGATGCAGATAACGAATCGGTGCATTCTGGGAGTTATAGTCTTTATATTCAGTTAAACAAATTGAAGTAACTTGTGTGAAAAGATAATGAAGAGAGTAAAAACCGTGGCCTGGCGACGTGAAATGAACCTGAAACTAGTCACTTGGGGCCATCCTTTTGATGTGCAGTCAGTCACACAGTGTGTTAGCAGACAGGGATTGTATGTTGTATATCTCTTGTAATAGAACCACGACGAACAGTGTGATCTTGTGCATAGTTTCGTACCCCAAAAGGCCGCACCCCAACTGATGCAATGTGCATGCTTTACGCCCCAAAAACCGCGTCCTTCACTAGCCACAACCTTCTCCCCCGAAAAACGCCCCTCCCCCTTTTTCTAACAGAAAAGTGATTTCACAACCACGCCAGTTCCGCCAACAGCTGACTGCGGTGACTGGAATCTAAAGTGGTTTGCTTCTGTGCTGCGTGCTGCCGCGCTCCCGAAAGTGCGCACCTCTCGGTCCCGAGTCCTCACTCCGCCGTGCGACGTCCGTGGAGCGCCTCGGTCACTCACCGACCCTTGCAGGGCAGAAAGAAGCAAGGGCGTAACTTTATATCCGCAGGGGCAGCTGAGAGCCACGCGGGCGTGCTAGAGCTGTGTGGAGCTCGCAGGCAAGACAACAAACAAGCGCGTAATAGACACCAATAGGCCATGGGCGGAGCAATGCGCCCGCCTTTGGCCAATTGCGTGCAGTCTTTTATACAAAGACGCACGAAAAGGCCAATGGGGTAGCACAAAAGGAATCGCACACGCACGAGCGTGTGCGATTCCTAGGTCAGTGCTGAATCCCCGTTTTTCACCTACTAAATGTCTCGCGCTGTGCGAACACTGCTGCGCAGTGCAACGCTAGGCGCGAGACCTAAACAGTGGCCCAAAAAAAGCCTCCTTTTTCTGATTTAGAAATCAGTGCAAATGACAAATCGTTGTCAGAGAAAGACAGTACTATGCAGGTTTTTCTTGGTAAAGAAGGTAGGAAGGTGCTGTTCCACACAGGAAAAAATAGTCATCATGGGTCCTCTTTAGAGGAGGAAGATAAGAAATGGTGCTGGGTTGCAGGTGTTTTAAATTCAAATAGGCCCTTAGGCTTAAAATGTGCGAATTCCTCCTAGCAAGGAATTAAAGGTGATATCATGGAACGCAGCCGGCTTAAGCAACAATAATAATAATAATAAGCTTTTACTATTGAAAGAACAAAATGCCGATGTAATCTGTCTACAAGAGACCTGGATCTCTAAGAACTGGTCTACTGAAGATTACATAGTGCTGAGCGAAGGAGGTATAGCCATATTACTAAGTACGAGCCTTAGTTGGTCATACAAGGAAATCTCTCATCCTTCCAACCTAATGCAGGCGATCAAATTAGATCATATGGATGACCAAGTTTCCTTGGACTCCATGTTACTTATAAATGTATACCTGCCACCTGACGCCTCTCATTCCTATCTTTTAAAAGATCTATTCCTTTTTATTTCTACCATCATGGATAAGGAAGATTGTAGGTCGGTATTATTGGTGGGAGATTTGAACTCTAAAGTCTCTTCCCATAGTATAAGGATATTCTCTAACACCGAAAAAAATGAAGCCCTCAAGATCCCGATAGCTCAATTTCCGGAAAAAAGCAGGACAGATAAAAGAGGAGTTACACTACTTGAAGGTTTGAGAAGCCTAGATCTCTTTGATTGTTAATGGAAGGCTAGATAATGATATTCCAGCTAATTACACTCATAAGGCGCCAACTGGAAGATCCATTATAGATTATCTGATTGTTTCGGCTAATTCCTTTTATAAACTTACATATATGGAAGATCTTGGAAACGTTTTTAGTGATCATATGTTGATCTCTTTTAAATTCGATTTTACCTGTGCCAGGGTAGGCCCCTGGAATTTTAAAGCTGACACAGTAGAGTTTAATGTAACAAATGGCAGAATTCATTGGAACACTCAAGCCACCGCTAAATTAAAAATACATTTATTAACCCTAATAAGTGATCAGCAGCGCTCAATAACGGTCGAGGGTGATCTCTCACAATCTGATCTACTTGCCTCCTTCTCTGTCAATATAGGTCTTCTGGCTAAATCTTGTAAATCAATTCGTGCTTCTGTCAAACAGAGACCACATTTTAACCCATTGCTCACTTTAAATAGGGAAATAAATAAATTAGTGAGGGCCCAGTTTTTGAATTTCTCAAGTGAAAGAAATAATCTAATAAACCTATTAAAGGGGAAAAGACAGAGGAAGAAATGCTCGTTAAGACAAATAAAGGAGGATGGTGTTTGGATGCAGCTAAAGGAGGCAGCCTCTAAAAATAATTCCAAAAGATATTGGGAAGTAATTGCAGATTGTTGTGGTACTAGAATGAAATCTCTCCCTATACCTATAAAAGAAGAGAAATGGAAATCCTATTTGTTAGATTTGTATTCCGCGAATCCTAATTCCTTAAAATCATACATCGCGGCACTCGATCAACCTAATACTTTTGTATCCTACATGCACCCTCAGTTAATGAAGTGACCGGAATCATAAGAAAAATGAGATCTTCAGGAGCTATGGGCCCTGACGAAATCCCAATGACGGTTATTAAAAAGGAGCCGCTTTTGTGGGCTACCTACCTTGCTCCATTATTCAACTCTTGCTACTCCCAGGGGAAGACTCCACCCTCTTGGTCCGGAAGTGTTTTAATCCCCCTGTACAAAAAGGGCCCTAGAATATACCCAGGTAATTATCGGCAAATCGCCTTATTGGAGGCGGTAGGAAAAATATTTGCGCGTAGTATCCTGATTCACCTTACAGAATGGGTGACGGATATGAAAGTTCTTCCCTTAGAACAAGCAGGTTTTCGCAAAAGTCATTCCACTCTAGACAATATATTTATGTTGAAACTAATTGAGAAAAAATATACAATTACTCGTATATCTAATGTATATATGGCTTTCATAGACTTTTCTACAGCCTTCGATAAGGTAGATCGACCGCTTTTATGGAGAAAGTTGCAAAAAATGGGCTTGCCTCCACCCCTGTTATCCTTAATTATTGCTCTTTATTCCCAAACTTAGTGCCAGATATTAATGGGTGGAAACCAAGGTCTATCTGACATAATCCCCACAGAAAATGGCCGGAAACAAGGATGCCTGCTAGCACCGCTGCTATTCTCTCTATATATATGGCGGATTTACCTGACTGTTTTGCTCAAACTATTGGAGATGCACCTAAGATAGGCTCCCGTCCTTTAGCATGTCTTTTATACGCAGACGACATTGTAGTAATGGACCTAACCCCTATAGGGTTAAATAGAAAGCTGATATCACTACAGAAATACACAGTAGATCACTTCTTGAAAATAAACGTTTCTAAAAGTAAAATTTTAATTATGAAAAGTTCTAAAAGTAGGAAGTCATGTAACTTCAAATGGCAAATCGGTCCTGAAAAGTTGGAGGTGGTAGACTCATACCTCTATTTAGGGAAACTCTTAACAGGCAGTTCGAAGAACAAACCTCACATTGATCATAGCATTTGTAAAGCTACGTCCCATGCCAATGGCTTGCGTATTTTCTATCGTGCTACGGGCAGAAGACACTTTTTACACCTTTTGACGTTTTTTAAGGCAAAAATTCCACCAACTCTGCTCTATGCGATTGAATCAATCCCCGTTAAGGACTGGAGTTTTTTAGATAAGACTGAAGGTCAAATATTACGTAAAATTTGCAATTTCAGCACGGTAATTCCAACGGCAGCAATTAGATCAGAATTTGGGCTGATAAGCTCTTATATTCAAGGCTTATCTAGGGTTCTACTTTGGGGATATCAACTAAAAAATAGTGAACTGGATACACTAAGAGGTCTTTTATGTCAGGAAATTTTTAACGTAAAGGCAGGTAAATACTCCTTTTGTCAGGATTTTTATTGGCACAAAAAACCTTTGGTATACAAGAAGAATCAGTGCTCTCACTCCCACCCTTAAGATTTAAATCTCTCCTAAAAACCTTATGTGGCAAAATTAGCTTTAATAAAGATATTAAATGTTGTAATTCTAAGGAAAGACTAAAGCTAATTGCCAAGACTAGCGCATTGAGAACTCCACAAAAATACGTATTCTGGAATTTAGAACATGGATTCGACGCCTGCTAATTTTATGCAGCATGAATCTCCTACCCCTAAACAATTTAACTGCAAACTGGCCTCGGAATTTGAATAATGGAAGAATTTGTAATTTTTGTAACCTGAGCACCCAGACTTTAGATCATGTTTTGTTTGCTTGTCCGGTATTGATCTCGAGTCGTTATCGTTGGCTCCGGCCGATGTTTCTGCAAACAATGTAAAAAATGTAGCATCAGCCCGAGACTATCTTTTTTGTCCAAAAAATGAAGCCGTATGTGTAAAACTTTTTAATTATTTTAAAGAATTTATGTATATATTTTAAATTTGTCATATATATACATACTTATTTTAATTGGGTAATTAACTTCCTCGCTTAAGAAAATCTTACGAAGTACTAGTATCTTGCTCTCTTAAATTGTATTTTGCACATTACTAGCTGCTATTTATTGCTATTTTGCACATTAGGGATATGTTGAGTATATGTCCCACTCTGACCTTTTGGTTATTCCTCAAAATTAATTGAAGTGGAATTTTGCATGCATTTTGCACATAACTTAGCTGCTACTGAATGGCTTTTTGCATAGATCGGGCTACGCTTAGTTACTTTGATACCATGCTGCTATTCCCTAAATTGTACTTGAATAGGCTGATATTTACTCCCTTTTGTACATTTGCATATTTAGGAGATGCTTTGTCTCCTTTCTCGCCTGGTAATTAATTTTAATTGTTTTTTATTCGAAATAGAATTTTTGGGTTTTATATAACATAAGAACGGGTAGCTATCTGATGTTTATGCACTTTTTAGGATATTGTTTGTTATCTCATCCTTTATGCTGGAAACTCTAAACACCATTCATAGTCGAATTGTTTACGTGTTGCTGCGGTAAATTCTACGATGGCATGTGGAGTGAGCCTTGTTATGTTTTGTTATCTATAATACTATACACGTGATTTTATGTGGACCTCCTAGGAGTTCCAAATCTTGAATAAATATTGAAATATTGAAATATTGTGTACCAACAAGCACAATGTTAACAGATGAAAAAGAATAAAATAAATAAAATATTACTAGTGAACGTTGAAATGAAGCGGAGCTGAAAACTGGTCCAGTAACAATTTCAAAATGATCAAGTTTCAGTTGAAAACCCTCAAGATTAATTGCTCCGGTGCTTGGTTTATAATAGAACGACGTGTTGACATACACGATAATGAAATTCTTCCCAATAGATAAAGATGGCCGCCAAGAAACGTGCTCGACGTGCTTTCCAAAGCAAATTGAAGTAGTTGTAGAAACGTTCAATAACGTAGTGACGTGAAGACTTCAATCAAACTTGCGCACAAACAAAGCGTGGAATGAAGATCACGCAAACACTCGAGTGCAGCAGCTGATAAAGAACATACTCTCATGCGCTGGCAGACATTCGGTAAGCGCGAGAATTATGTTTAAATCAAAGCATGCGCTGGTAAACACTCGGTGAGTGCGAGCAATGCATTTGAATGATAGCAAGATGGCAGTTGACCAAGCAGGTAACTGCATATAAGAAAAATGTACTTTACCAAAAGTGCAGTTGAAGGAGTTGAACGACAGCAATCATTAACGTTGAAACAGAAAATCGTTTCCGTTTTTTATTTCTTCCGTTTTTTCCGTTTTGCTTCTGTTATTCGTTTTCCCTTCTTTGTTTAGTAAAGTTGAAAAATACTCCAAATACGTAAAATAGGACGTCGGTGGGTCCAAATAGTAGAAAAAAATTGTCGCCATAAATTGTAGTAAGGAATAATGAATAAAAATCCAGACGTAGTAAATGAATGTGGAGTTTGTTTATTCCATGAACAGGACCCACGACCACCAGCCACAGCAGCTGAGCAATCAATGAATCAAAGTTCCATAACTCCAGAACACTTACACAACTACATTCTAAATATGACATATAAAGATTTAAAGACACAATACTTACATTTTAAGTTTAACCCACATTACACTGTATTAACCTAATTTTGCCACCTTTACTTTTTTAATAATCCTGCTTGTATACGTAACTTGTTAGTGTGTACCTCGTGTAACTTACTTGGTTCTATTGTAAAGCGCTCTGACACCTTTGGGTAAAGTTTGCGCTATATAAAACTGCATTAAATAACATAAATAAATAGTCACGTGCCATATCCGTCTGAAGCCCTTGCCAGCCACCGTCTGCTTCTCCCAATCACAAGAGGGCGATACGGCTTGCTTCCTGGGGCCAAACTCCTGTGAGCTATACCCGCCAATCAGCAGTCTCGCCAATCATAAGATGGCGACGGTGTCCGTGTTCACTCCGCGTACATTGTGAGTAAGGCTCCCGGTTTTCCGTTTAAACGGTTTTTTACATATAAATACAGACGGAAAACATTTTTTTCTTTGTCTGTATTTATATATAAAAAACGGAAAAATACTGGCAAAACAAATGCTTGTGCTGCCTCTGTGTTCCTCTGGAAAATCCGTGTCTGAGGTGCACAAGGGCTGGGAATATGAAACCACTGCCATCAAACTGCCCCTCTGGAGAGGGGTGAACAAGAGCTGCCGGGAGCGCTGTGTCTGCAGAAGGAGACGTTTCAATATTCAGTGCTTCATTCTTTGGGCATAAGAATCAAAATTGCTACGGAAAACATTCAGGAAACTCAAATGGCCCTTTAAAAATATATGTGTTAATCAGAATTTAGGCACTAATTATGTGATCTCTGCCATGAAGTGATTTTACAGACCATTAAAATCCTAGAAACGCTGTTGAAAAGTACTGGTTGTGTCTCATTAAAAGGCCCGTGACTCTTGCCCACTGAGGACAGCTGCAGTCCTGTGACTTTCACATTTTGTTATCTCTTGCTTTACGAGTGTTCATTTCCAATTCCCTGCACATTTTGAAGATGACCCTGATTAATCTATTAAAAGGCCCCTCACAGTGGTGCTCACGCAAAAACCTTTCTACAGGCGGCAGCCTCTTTTTCACAAACTCGAGCTTCAAAAACAAACAGGTAACCTCCTTTTATCGAGCCTTACTCACTTGTTTAAACAGACCACTCTCCTCTTCAAATAAAATTGATGCTAACCAGCAAAGCTTTACTGTTGTGCCAGCATGACAGCTTTATACTGTAACCACTATATCAGCCCATCGAGAAAGGAAATCGGCAATGAAGCGGAAGCAGGTGTGGAGGTGCTCCAGAAGGCCGTAGGCCGTAGCTGGACTCCTCGCGGATTGACTGACACGGGACACCAGGTATGCTTAGTTGGCGCGAAGACCACGAGCGGTCTTCCGTCATTTATTTATACCCTCGGGCCGAGCCCGCCCCGAGGGATGCATGCGTGTGTGAAAGTGGCAACAATGTTGGAGAGAGCCCGGATGGCTCTCTACATCCCTTCCTTCTTTTGGTTCCAGCCACCAACGTCGGTATTGTTCACGGGGACATATACACAAAGTCTTTGAACCTTTGGCTCGGCATCGGGTTTGCCCGGAGATCATACTTCTGACTCCGGGGAGCGACGGTGTTTCCAGTGCCACTCATTACACCCATGGGCGAGCCAGACCCATCTTCGGAACCAGCCATGTCTGGGATGTTGATTGTTTCTCTGTCCACCGGTGGCCCACCTTCGGTGAGGGGGCTCTCGCCCTGGGAGACTCTGGGGACACCGTCGGGCTCCCGGCCGGGTTATCATTTTCCTCACTGTCTTGGTCACCTTCAGCCACCGGTTTGAAGCACGACACATTCCTTGTGACCCTGATACGTCCCTTCTGAGCAGTGATCATTGTTCCCTGCACCTCCGTCACGACCCATGCCTCAGGCTCAAACGGTGTCCGAAACTTCCACCCGGGGTGTCGATCTTTGATCACCACTCGGTCTCCGACACAGATTCGGGGTTCTTGAGCCCTTCGGGTTTCACTTGCCTTCCTGTTGGTGGTTTCTCGGCGGGATTGGACTGCCTCATCATCTCTCACTGGCGGGACCCACGTCGGATCTGCTGGGATACTGTCCCGCGGCGGCCGCAGAAACATCAGATGTGAGGGCGCGCACTTGGTGGTGCTGTGAGGCGTTTGCCGGTAAGCTCCTAGGAACTGATCCAGGGCTGCTTCAGCATCCTCTTCTCGTTCCACCGCTATGCGTATAGCTCTGTTGAGAGTTCTCATTAGCCGCTCCACCTCCCCATTGGCTTGGGGCCATAGTGGCGTGATCTTGCGGTGTCTGATGGCTTTGCTTTCCATGTATTCTTGGAACTCCCTACCCTGGAATGGAGGTCCGTTATCAGATTTGATTTCCTCGGGTAGTCCGAACATGGCAAAGATCTTGTCCAGCGCCTTCTTCACGTGTGGAAACGCCGTTCACCCCATGACTTCCACTACGGGAAACTTCGAGAAGGTGTCCACCACAACCAACATATGCCGGCCGTCTGGGAAGCTCCCGAAGTCGAGGCTGACATAAGTCCAGGGAACTTTCACCGGGTCTCCTGTGCGCACTGGTGCTGTCGGGGGATCCCCCTGTGATGACACATTCATGGCACCCTCGGACCATCTCGTCCACTTTGGTATCCATGGTCGCGAACCAGACCTTTTGCCGTAGTCTCGCTTTCGTCTTGGCCATGCCTTGATGCCCGACATGAGCGAGTTCCAGAATGCGTTTTTGCAAGGCCTCAGGAATCACAACCAGATGTCCTCTCAGGAGAATCCCATGTTCCCCCACGCTGAGCTCATGTCGTACCTTCCACAGTTGCTGCCGCTCATGTCCGACTTCCGGGCGTAGTAGGCGACTCCCCTCCATGAACCGAACCCTAGTGTTGTCGTCCATCGCTCTTTTCGCCCTAGCCAACGTTCCATCTGCCATTGTCGCGTGTCCAATTTCCTCCAGCGTCATGGCTCTCGGGCAGGCATGCTGCGAAATCATCCTTACGAATTCTTCTGTGTCTGCCTCCTCCGCAGATGGGCCCCCAGGCGATGAGGGGTCAGGGTGGCGCGATAAGTAATCGGCCGGGTTGTGTGCCCCGGGTCTGTACACGACTTTGAACTGATATGCTTGTAACTGCACAGCCCATCGCTCAATCCTTGGGGGTGCCAACCTGGATGACCCTGTGAAGAGCGGGATCAGCGGCTTGTGATCCGTCACTACCTGGAAGTCCTGGCCACACAGGTATAAGTGGAAGTGTTGGCATGCCCACTTGATGGCGAGTGCCTCCCTTTCTATCTGAGCATATCTGGTTTCAGTGTCTGTGAGGGCTTTGCTGGCATACGCCACCGGCTTCCAAACGTCCGAGCTGTGTTCTTGCAGTAGTACTGCCCCCAGGCCCATGGGGCTAGCGTCCACGACCAGTTCAGTGCGCTTCTTCGGATGGAAGTATGCCATGACTGCTTTGTCTTGCAACCCCTGCTTGATGTCCTTGAATGCTTTGTTGGCAGCGCTCGACCATTCCCATGGTTGGCCATGTTTCGTCAGGGTCCGGAGTGGTTCGGACAGCGTGGCGAGATTCGGGATGAAACGCCCACAATACGTTGCCATGCCCAAGAAACTTCTCACCTCCGTGGGGTTTTTCGGTACACTGGCCGCTCGGATGGCAGCTGCTTTCCTCGGATCTACTCGGAGCCCTTCTCTCGTGAAAACGTAGCCAAAGAACTCCACAGTGTCTTGATAGAATGAACACTTCGCCTTGTGCAGCGTGAGCCCGGAGTCTTCGAGCCTCTTCAGCGTCGCGCGAAGGTGTTTATGATGGTCTTCCAACGTACTTGAGAATACAAGGATGTCGTCACTTAAATTGATCACCCCTTGCAGTCCCGACAATACTTCTCGCACTGCGTTCTGGAAAACCTCAGCTGCTGAGGATACCCCAAAGCTGAGTCTCTTATACCGCCGGAGGCCAACGTGGGTCGAAAATGTTGTTATATACCGGCTCTCTGGCTCCAGCTGCAATTGATGGTAGCCAGCATTCAAATCCAGTTTTGAAAACCATTTGGCCCCGTTGAGGTCGGCCACGATGTCTTCCATAGTCGGGGTTATGTGGCGCTCCCTCTTTACTGCTACATTTGGCAGGCGCATGTCCACGCAGAGTCTTATGGCCCCTGGTTGTTTGGGCTTCGGGGCTATCACCAGTGGAGACACCCAGGGGTGGGACCTGAGACCTTTTCAATTACGTCCAGCGCCTCTAGCTTCCTTAGCTCCTCCTCGACTTGTGGCCGCAGATTGAACGGCACCCTTCGATGTCGGAGTGCCACTGGTCTGACAGCTTGGTCGATGTGTAGCTTGAACCTTTTGCCCTTCAGTTTCCCCAGGCCTGTGAACAGTGCTGGGAAATCTTTGAGTATGGCCTCCGCATGTGACTCGTGAATTTGGTTTGCGAAGAACACGAGTCCGAGATCTTCAGCGGTGTGACAGCTGAGCAGGGTCCCCTTCCGTCCCTCAGTTACATGGAAACGGGTATTCGTGGTGTAGGTGCCACTGTCAATTCTGGCCTGGATGACTCCCTTCAGGGGTAGCGGGTCGGTTCCTCCATATACATATATCCTCGCTGTGGACGGCTCAAGCGGGGGCCTCGGTGATAGTCGATCATACTGTTCCGCGTCCATGACG
This sequence comes from Calotriton arnoldi, assembly GCA_963921515.1. Classification (NCBI taxonomy): domain Eukaryota; kingdom Metazoa; phylum Chordata; class Amphibia; order Caudata; family Salamandridae; genus Calotriton; species Calotriton arnoldi. The sequence continues at coordinate 991,592 of CAWUFW010005083.1, forward strand.
TTGACCGAGGCACCGGTGTCGATGAGGGCCCGCACATCCGTGCCTTCCACTGTCACCGAGCACATCGGGGGAGGTCTCCGTCGTCTGTCCGTTCGGCTGACATAGGACACCACAAAGACGTCATCATCTTCATCTTCCCACACTTGTCTGGCTTCTTCGGGAGGGGGCGAATCCTCGAGCGACACTTGCTGAACACGATGTGTGAGGCTCCTCTGTCTTGACGGGCCTTGCCGGAATCGTCCACCTCGGCATACCCTGGCATAATGGTTGAGTCTCCCACACCGGGAGCACGTCTTCCCTTTTGCCCCGCAGACGGCTGTCTTTGCGTGCTCCTCCCCACAGTACCCGCACTGGCCGCCTCGCGACGGCGGTTGCACTTGCCGGGCTTGGGCAGGGCGCCGTTGTATGGCATCTATTCTCTCTTCCTTGATGACAGGGTGTCTTGTTGTACTCTGCGCTGCTACTGGTGTATGGAGCGCTACTTCCATTGCTTCGGCCCGGACATCTGACAACTCGTGAGACCGTGCCAAGACCAGGATCTCGTCCAATGAGATCCCTGGCTGTCGCAGTATGAGTTTACGTAGGATTTTTGAGCGGCAGCCTAGGATGATCTGATCCCTGATCTCCGTCTGTGGCGTGACAAATGTGCATGTGCTGGCTTGCCGGCGCAGCCTGGCATAGAACATGTCGACCGATTCCGACTCAGCCTGCGAGGCCCTCCTGAACTTGAATTTCTCGAAGTCTGGATTTAGCTGTGGGTCGAAATGTCTGTCGAGTGCCCTCACTGCTGCGTTGTAGTCATCCTCCTCTCCCGTGTTTGGAAGTGTCTCGAACAGGTCATAGATTTCGGCCCCCCCATAGTAGATGAGAAGCGACCGCTTGACGGTGCCGTCTGTTTCCCTCGTTCCTTTAAAGTAGAGGTTTAGCCGCCCCACCCAGGCCTTCCACCGCGGCGCGGCGGTAGCGGGGTCTGAAGCTTCGCTGAACGGCGGTAGGGGAGCAATGGCGGTGTGATGGTGTCCGGGGTGTTGCGCAACCTGTCCACCGTCCGGGCCCTGCGCTCCAGCTTGTGCACCGGCCGTTTGCGTGATGCTCATCTTGGGCACGCCGTCCTCTCCCTATCCAGTGACAGGAAAATTTGCGACACTGTGGGTGGTCTTCTCGCTTCTTCCCTTCTCGGCCTGCCGTGCCCCTGTCAGTGTTCTCTTTTCCTCCTTCCCTCGGTGGCCTGCCACCTCCTGGGGGAAAATGCCACGTGAAACACCGCCTCTGTGGCCTGCGCGCGTGGCAGGGTAGTTGTGAGGCGAGGGGTGCAGGGTCACTTGAGCCTGTGTGGCCTGCGCGCGTGGCAGGGTAGTTGTGAGGCGAGGGGTGTAGGGTCACTTGACCTTGTGTAGGGCAGCGTGCTGGCTTGTTCAGGGCTGCGATGTATGCCTCCCCCTTTTATTGTCCCTTATTAATATTGTCCCTTTTTTCTCTTCAGGCGCCTGTCACCACCCTTTTCTGACACTCCTCACGCGTACAGGGCTGTGTTTAGTCTTCTTTTTTTTTGATTTCGGTGCCTCAAGGCACTGGCGTGTGCGTGTACGCCCAGCGGGGGAGGGGCGTCAAATTCCGGCCCAGGCGGCCGCGATGCCGTCGTCCTCACGCGGGGCCTCACGCACAGCTGCGCACTCACCGCACTCTTCGAATGTTGCAGGCAGGGCGCCGCCGGCTGAACGCGCTCCCGCTGACAAGGGAGGCGCGTGGGCGGGCGCAGGCTGCAGGATCGCTCGTCGGCTCTCTGTGTAGGCGCTGCCAGCTGAACACGCTCCCGTTGGGCTGGGAGGCGCGTGGGCGGGCGCCACTCACAGGCGCGACGGCGCAGCCTTCACACGGACGGGTACAGCAGCCGTACCGTGCAAAGCGCGCACACGTGCCGGTCCGACCGGCCTCGTCGCCAGTGTGGAGGTGCTCCAGAAGGCCGTAGGCCGTAGCTGGACTCCTCGCGGATTGACTGACACGGGACACCAGGTATGCTTAGTTGGCGCGAAGACCACGAGCGGTCTTCCGTCATTTATTTATACCCTCGGGCCGAGCCCGCCCCGAGGGATGCATGCGTGTGTGAAAGTGGCAACAATGTTGGAGAGAGCCCGGATGGCTCTCTACAGCAGGTAGAAGGTGAATTGTTGGAGCAATGCAAGCAGCCAACGTCCATTAAGAGGTGTGAAAACATCCCCAGGACATGGGCTGCAGTCCCAGCAACCTTTTGTGTTTTTGGTTGTATGGGAGGAGGAAGGAGATTGATGGGGGCAGGGCATGGAGGCAGACACACCACCAACATCTATCATCATAAAGCCTGGGTCCACCTCTCAGTGATTTATCACCCCTACGGGGCAGTGAGGCCGAGTAAGAGATGTTTGGGTCAGTTAGAATGACTTATTTTTACTTAGCAATCATAGCCAGAGTCTGGAAACTTAGTAGCACATAAATAATAACAGATGTGACCGTTGCACCGTGTGTGCTCTACATTTTATCCTTCGAGCAGACACTTTGTGTGATGGCTGATAAAATGCAAGTAAAGGAGGGAGTAATGCTTTGACTTTTGCCAGACAGCTGCACAAGTGAGACCAATCAATAACACTAATTCACTCATCTTTTTTTAGAGGACAGGGAAGAAATTTGCTCCCGATAAGTAAAGTGCACCTATCATAGGCTCCAATTTTAAAAATAGTTACAACAACCTATCACAACTGAGTGCAAGTGTGCATGACTATTAAAATAAATGTGGAAAAATACTATCTGCAGCGTCTTCTTTTGCTGGCGATAAAAATAAATGCGGATAAATACAGATTAAAAGTCCCAAAAATAAATATGGATAAATACAGACGGAAATGTTAAAAAAATAAATACCATAAAACCGGGAGCCCTAATTGTGAGCCTCAGGGCTCGCGGCACTTCCGCCACTCTGCAGGTGGCGGCCGCGCTATACCTCTGACGTCACCCAACGCGCCGGTCGCTACACTACGTCATAAATCTGCGCGGCGGAAGGAATGACAGCTGGATGGCTGTGGCGGTGAACCCCGGACCTGAGTGAGAGCGGCTGCAGGGGCGGGCAGCATGGGCAGCGCCCAGTGAGGACCAGCCGCAGCGCGGGGCCATGGCCGGGCCCCAGCACAACCCGGGCTACGGCCCCGAGGGGAGGGCGCTGGCCGAGCTGCTGGAGGAGTTCAGCCGAGCCCAGTACCGGGCCAAGGAAGGGGGGACCAAGGTAGGGGCCCAGCCAGCTGCCGGGGGCGTTGGGTATGGTTAGAGGCAGCCCCACATGCATAACACCAGACGGGGGGGAGGGCTTGTGGTCGGAGCCCAACAACCTCACAGACTAAAGAGCCATTTAAGAGAGGGGTGGCACTCCCATTAAGCTCCCAATCACCGCCTCAGGTCACCTAGCACAGCGCTCCGGGGATTGCGGGGGCAATCCACACCCTCCAGACACCACCTGCAGTACTGGCCCTGGGTAGGAGCACCAGACATTCCCAGAACCCAGCTCTGGGGCTAGAGGGGCAAATGTCAGAGGGGGCGAGGATCAGGGACTCCTTCCAGTCCCATTCCCCCCACATTCCATACACCAAACGGTACACCCAGCTCTGGGTCGGGGAGGTAGAAAATCACTAGCCAGCACACTTTCGGGGTTCGGAATAAGAAAGCATCCATCACCCACATCAAGTACTGGTCCAATAGGGTCTTTTGGAGATGGGTGCAAGGTGACAACCACCTAGCAAGACTGCCCTGGCCCATGCCATGGTAAGACACCGGTTACAACAGGTTGCACTTGTCTATAGAAAGGGGACAAACAGACCAGCACACACCCTTTTCTGCGCTGAAATGGACCGGGCGGGCTACCACCGATCAGTGCTGTTCTTTAAGCCAACAGAATTTTAAATTCTGGGACTTGTGGCACCACCACGCTTACAACGTGAAAAGCTGAACCACGAAATGCAAAGTGTGTTCAGCTATAAAGGCAAGACTGCAAGAGATTTTTATCGGGGGCGGGGGCTCTTGGAAATTTTAAGCCTGGGGGGTGGTAGATGAGACTACCGCTCAGCCATTGCCACCTCTGATGTATTACCAGTTGGACGGCGCCATGGTGAAACCTCTCCCATCCAGTGTCTGGGCTGGAATCGGCGTACTTTTACACTAGCATTACAGGGGCAAGAAAGGAGACGGTGTTGTGGACAGGCCATAGAGCATACTACCCCTTGTCTTGTGAGTAAGTAAGAAGACGTGAACAGAATTCTGCCTTACCCCGCCTTGATACTTTGCAATCCTGTGCCATTAAGGAACTTATAGTATTGTCCGAGCAGTTAAGAATGGCACATCGCAGTGTCAAGAGTCCGAGAGATGGTTTGAGCTGTTTTCCTCCGCTCACTCCTCGTCTACGTAGTAATGAGCAATCCAGGATTAAGGTTGGTGTTTGAGAAAGCAATCCTTGCAACGACCTGCTGGGGCGTAAAGTGGGTGCTCGTTGAATACCACCCATATATATCTGCCATAAGGGCAGGTGGAGGTCCCCTGTAGACCTGCAGGAAGTCTGGTTAGAGACCACCTCCATATGTCACGCTGACTACTACGTAGAAGGGCTCCGGCCTCAAACGAGTCTCATCCTGGGCGCCCCTTTAACACCACATTTCCTCCTCCAGAGTGCTTTTTAAGCCCCCTCAATTTTCCCCCTTAACTATTCTGCTGTTGGGGAGGCACCTCTCTGATGGAGCTTGCAACCAATGTCATATTGCTATACAGGGCCACAAACTTGAAGAAAATGAATGTGCAACAGACGGTGACTGAATCGGATAGTGTGGAAGTGGAAGGGCTAGATCAGACCAAGAGGGCAGACAGTTTCAAGGCGGGTATGTTCAGAAGTGGTTAATAGCAACTTGAAGAGATGCTGTTCGGATGTTTGCAGTGTGATGAATATGTGATTTGCAGTCCTGGGTATTCCACAACGGGATGCCTTGGTTTCCTTCGAGAGGTTTTATTCCTTTCTTGTGTCATGGTTCGTACAGGGCGATACCGTGACGCTGATGCTTGTTTACTGTCTGGAGGAAGAAGAATGGCAAGTTAAAGTGAGAGCCTAAGTTCACAGTTGCAGCGTCTAAATTGGTTTGTCACAATAGCTAATTGGATTAAGAAGGTCATTGTCCCTTATCGCAAACTGTCTTCCTTACACAGGAGACAACGCAAACACACTGAACGGATATACTGGCATTTTAACCCTCTTCCCTTTTGTTAAAGAGCAGTCTTCCAATCAGTGTGATAGTTTGTAATTTTTTTCTCTCGCTTTGGATCCGTTAAGGTTTTAAAGTTTCTTACCGTTTTTTAGTGCCTGGTTACCTGTCACTTGAACTCCTTAAAGCGTATCCGAACCAGCTGAGTTTACGTTAATTGGAGTATACAAAAAGTGATGAATGTAAAGCTGGCATAATCTCAGCCTCTGCTAAATACTTGGGGCCGCCTTTCAGTCCATTGTTGTTGTGCACACGATGCCACTTTAGTTTGGTCTCAGCCAGTCTGATTTGATCCTGTGTCAATAGGTACAGTCCAGCCCGAACTACCAGGGCTGGTCCTCCCTGAACCGGAGCACAAGCAACCCAAGACCGGTTTTGCTGTGATTGGTATTCATCAGTCTGGTGTATCTTGGTTCCAGTGGCACAGTGAGAACAGCATCCATGCCCTGCTGCAGGTGCTCTTTTAGCCATGTTTCTCTTTGAGTGCTAGCTGATAACGCCTATGTCAATGAATAGGAACATCTGGCAGAAACGAAGATAAGTACATTAAACCCACAGTAGCACTTTTGGTGTTCGAGTTCACTAGATGATCTGGGATCACGTGCGTTCCGGACATCCAGTGCACTTTTCTGTGTGTGATTTACCTGTTGTGGGTGAGACAACATGGACATAAACTGAAGTATTTATTATCTATAAACATTCTACAGGAATACAGTGCCCGATTTTAAAGTTTTATAATAGGAAGAACAGATTGTGATTTCAGGAGTTCCTTGCTGAGTTTTGTAAAATGCATTCTCTGTAAATAGCTGTACAATATTGCTACAAAATTGACAGTCTTAAATTAGAACGTCCAAATAAATTACTGGAGCAATTGGTTGTGTAGAGTGTTGAAGAATTAAAGATGATCTGGGAAGTTTATAATGATCAACAACTAAAGTCTGCCGCTTGCTCAGTGCTTTTATGGGGAAATCTTTTCACCTGTGGCTAGTATCCTGATACGATTGAGAGAATGGGGATGGTGCTAGTAAGGGAATTATGGAGTCCGCAGTGCTGTTGAGATTGCAAATTCGTTAGATAAATTGCGTGACTCAGGCTCCTCTGTAGAATTCGAGCTGCTATGTTAATGTGGTGTTTACCTATATTGTATTGAATATTTGTTGCTGAGGTTATTTCAGATTTGAGGGTGTTTAGTGTTGCCAAATGTGCCTGTTCCTTTGGTCATAAAAGTGTCTGCCAGCATGCCAGTTGATTTTAAAGTTTTTCATGCTGTCCTAAGACTTAAAACTCTTGGGGTTTTGGGGAGCCGAAAGGAGACATCAAGAGCAAGGAAACTAGTAGCATACCTTGTGATGGGAGTGATCTTACCCTCCCTATGCCTCCCTTCCCCCACTCCTTCCCCCAACTGCAAAAAAATAAAATAAAAAAATTTGGACAGCGGTGGTGTTGTGCATTGCTACCTTGACCACCAGGCCTGGTAAGAGGCAGAACCCTGACAACTTTCACTTTATGATTTCTGGAGTAAAAATCAGGACGCATATTTGTAGGGTGTTAGTGTTGCAAGCAGGCTAGTGGCAACATAGGAGAACCCTGGCTTTAAGGTGTGCATAGCTTCCTCTGCTCTCTCCCCACCTCACCAAACACAGAGACCAACTCGGAGATATAAACATACCTGCACATGTCCTGTCCCCTGACACCATTTCATAGCTACATATATGTCCCTCCACTCTTTTTTTTTTTTTCTCTTTCACAGACTTCCCATTCGCCTGTGCCAAGTATTCTCCTTACATGTCCGTGATGGATAAGCACACCCCTGCTCTTGATTCATTGTCTTGTGTTTTGATTTGCTGGTTCCTGGCTATATCTGAGCAGAATGGAAGAACCATGCATCACCTGGCTGGCAACGGTGGGTAGGGGGCTTACTTTCAAGGTGCATGAGGTACAGGCCTGCTAACTGAGGATTGTTGCCCTTCTTAGGAGCCAGAAGTTGTTGAGTCGACAGGATGTGGTCGATTGATGAGAGTAAGTTGATAGAGAAGTGGTGATCATGGTAAATAATGTATAAAACCAGTATTGTGATTCACTTCAGGAGCTGTGTGGTTTAAGTAGGTCTCAGCTCATGAATGCGGCAGAAGTTGTGCAGTCTCTGCCTCTGATCTGTCTGTGGTTACCAAGGAGCAGGTGGTTGCCATGTTGTAGTGAGAGATGCCATATTGCATGAGAGCCGGCTTGAACTTTGATTTTCTTAGCTATTTTTCTAACTGCTCCACAGCCGTCACCACACCTGTAGGCTGCTATTGCTCCAGACGTTCTTTGCCGCTCTCTCAAGATATGAGAGTTCTAACGCCTGTTGAAGAGCGTGATGTGCTTGACAAATGGGCAATTTTATTATTCTCTTCCTTCTTTGAAAAAATTAGAAGGTACACTTATTTGTTTGGTAGACTAGGGAGCCACAACCCACATGGGAATATATACCTAAAATTCCAGCACTTCTGTCCTACAAGAAGTTCTGTTATGTTGGTGGCTCAAATAATCACTAATAACATTTTGCCCTTATATCATGGTTGATTCATAACTCTAACCACTCTAAGAAAGCATTATTGTATTCATGTTTTAATCAATTTCTGTGAAGCTTTCTTTGAATCAAGTTAGTGGCTTGATGGGAGCCAAGGAATTTATTGTATGCCACCCAAGCCCTGTATCAGTGACACTTGGATCAAGATAAAAATCCACGAACCAAGGCCTTAAAAAGTGGTACAATTTAGCAATCATGTTTGTACAAAATACATCTACATCTGTGTTCCCACCAAAGCTAGGCAGTCACTTGGTCACTGTGCTTCAGTCTGCTGATGAGCCAGATCTTTTGGACAGTGGTATAATAAATAAATCTTTAATGCACACTTTAGAGTCTTACCGCAGCACAAAGAAACTGCTGGTGAGCATAGAAAAACCAAGGTAGTGCTTGGCTGAAAGCCTGTTAGATGATTCTTGGAGTTGGAGATGGTTCTTGGAGTTGGAGCATTTGTCCTTTTACTATTGTTTGCGTGCATAGGTGGAGGAAAGGGGCCAGAAGGTTAGCCTCATTAAAAACCATGTTCAGGGTGAAATTCAGTAGGACTGCTTTGGGCTTCAATCAGACAAAAATATTACAATCTATACAAGGTTTCCTTTTCCTCTATCTATTTCATTAGCATTTCTCCTCTAGATTAACTGTTTTTATTTTCTTCTAAGAGAGCCAGGAGTTACTTCTATATGCGTTAATTTTATTTGTGGTTGTTTTTATTAACCAAATAAGTTGGTTGCCCAAATAGCGCTTATTTCCTCCTTGGAACTAGCTTCAAGTGGTTAAAAATTGTAGTTGGATTAGTAGATTGCTTTAGTTTCTCTTTTAAGTGAGGGCATGGATGGATCCCTTTTAACAAGATCTTGGAGTAACGCAATTGCCTTTTTTTTTTTTTTTTCTTTTCTTATGCTTGTCTTTGGTGAATACAGCACCAAGTCCCACTGTGTCTCTCTTTTCAGGTGGATAGCATTGAGAAGCGATGCCTGGACTTGTTTAGTCGAGATTACTGCTACAGCTTGATCCTCAATGAAAATGGCGAGCTGTGTGGTCACTACCCTCGGTTGATAGTCTTCTTGGAGTATGAAAGCTCTTTTCACGACAAAGACCCGTAAGTACAAACGTTCTTAAATCAATTCTAAATGTTTGGCGCCTTGGTTCCAGACAGCATGTGGTTCTTAGAAGGGCTTTCAGGGCACATCTTTTGTGCTTCTAGCAGTCTAACCACAAACAATTATGAACCATTAACTTGGTAACCACCCACAAAGACTGCATGGAAGGAAGAGCAGATCCCTCCTGAGTACAGCGCTGGACTAAGCCGAGAGCACAATTTAGATTGAATATTTCTCTTGAAAGGAAGTCAAAGGCTGTTACAGTTTATTTTGAGTATTTGACACTTGATGACGTCCACTTTCAGTAAATGACTTGTAGCAAAGCATTGAACAGGGGAAAAAGTAGCTCCTCCCTTCCATTGAAGAATACTCGTGCATTGACGGAAACGAGGAAGTCTGTGCCTCGATGCGAGGGGTGCTGCTTCCACAGATTCTAGAAAGTGGAGATATTGGTTCTGGTGGTTTTCTGATTTGTTTTGCAATTAAATGAGCGCTCTCAAAGTCCTCTAATGTGGGTTGGTGAAAGAAATTCTATTATTGGTGCTCTTTCAAACTGTAGTAAATTCTGCCTAACTCTTGTAGCTGCAGTTATGTATTATCCTAATGGGTGAGGTGTGGATCTCGTAATTTTATGATGAGCACTGGCCGTTTCCATTTAATAAAAAAAAAAAAACTTTTTTCTTTTTGTGTGAACAGCTGCATTTCATGTGGCTATTTCAATCTGATATGGATCTGGCTGTTACCTAGAGCCGCCTATCAGAAATCCACTAGATCAGCAGCTTTCTAAATGGCTATTTCAAGGCTATCTGCCTGACACTCTTCCTCTTCGATTTGTTGCCTGCAACTGAATTCATGGTACCTTTCCCTTGAAGTGCTTTAGCTATAACCTGAAAGAATACATGAACATGGTTGTTTTTAAGTATCGCGTAGAAGGCTGATTTAATGATGTCGCAGTGATCTATTCACCTTTTTTCTTTTCTGGCTGCCTACATAGGCTTTTTTTATTTGTTGAATATTTTTTAAGTTGTTTCATATTCCTTAGGGGTGTTGACCAAACAGTTGTCTCCATGATTTTATGTGGTAGTTCCTGGAGTGTCTGAAAGATCATTTAAGTGGAACTTGTATATTTAGGCAGTAGCTTTAAGCTAGTTCAGCTGTAGCCAACATTCACAAGTTGAACCCAAGTTTTAAGGCATGCTTTCATCTTCTAAACTGGGCTTTTGAGCAGGCAATTGCAACCAGTAATTTTAACACAATCTGAATTTCTAATACTCGTAGCAAGTGGATATTCCAATATCTTTAATACGCTCATTTTTATATTGAAGTTTACAATGAACAGAAAATAAATTCAGAGTTCTGGACAATCCTGGTGTTACTGGGTGACCCCTGAACAGCATGTGGGTGTACTGGCATGCAGAGGTGTAGCATCTACCCATCTTAATTTGTTTCCTCTGCTGTAGCTCTTGTAGTTTCTACTCTTACTCTGGGAAGAAAGTGAATTTTAGTGCTACCTTTCCAGTTGAACCCTGCAGCAGGATCTGAAGTCCCCACCGAACGGTCACTTCACCGTAGCGTATGCAATGACAGATATCTGTCCAGCCATATATATTGCTCCTTTCCATATCTGGCTCCCATCTGTAGAGAATGAGACCCAGTCACCCACCAGTGTAGTAAGTCTGTGGTATCCTGAGGCCATATTTTCCATAAGCTTCAATTTTTCAAGAGCTCCTGTCGGGACACTCGGATATTAACAACTTGCTGGAAACTTCTCATACAGGTTAGGAGCTCCATAAGTTGCACACTGTCATTTTTTTGAGCAGTCAACATTCTGTGTCTGGCTATCCATGTTGGCGATAACCATTGGAGAGCAATGTTTCTGCATATACCCGTGCAGATCTTGTTTCCTGTTTATGCATTGACTGAAGGGGAGTGTGTTCTGCTCTTCTGCTGGTCTGGACTGCTGGCTTGCTCTGCAGACTAACACATCTGAAAGCTGCTTAGGGAGTACTTGACCTTCTCAGTGCTGTGATGAGATGAGGCATTGTGTCGCTGTAGCCTGGAAAGCGGGAAGCCACCCACAATATGTGCTGCTGGGCTAAAACAAACGTACCCAGAATGGAAAATGGGCAATGAATAGAAAATATATTGGGGTAAGGAGACTGGAAGATTGTGCAACAACCTGCATTTTTATTGCACAGTTCACTACAACACAAAGCATTCATTTGGTTTTTATCAGACAGATATTCTAATAGAGGAACTATTACTTACAGCACGTGTTCTAGCAATCTGATCTGTCCTAAGGGAAGAAAGTGTATTCATTTTATGTAAACTATATGTTATGGGCAAGAGGGAAGCTTCCTTACTGTTGAAACTTCTGTTTCCTCTACTCACTCAAAGCTTCATATTTGTGGAACACTTGTTTAGATCTGGCCTCACCTCAAAGTCTGGAAGGTTACTGGCAGAGTAGTGTACCGCCACAAATTCAGACTGTTTTCCCCAGGCTTCCGTGGTTACCCTCCTTAAATACTGCAGATCCTGTGCCCAAACAATAGTATTACATTTTATTTTCTCCCCAGAAGGTGTCAGATGGCTCCCTATACTTAGTTCTGGGCACCTTAATTATTACAATATGGGTATTGGTTACAAGGCACCCAGTAGATTTGCCTCTAAATAAGTGCATGGACAGCTTCGATTCTAGCAGTGGACCTTTGGGTATTGTGCCCCTCCTGTTTCTAGACAAACAATGACTATGGCCCCGTGTTGCTTTCTGTTTAGGGAATTCTCCTGCAGGAAAGAATGTGGTTCGTTGTTGGTCTTGCTCCCTTTAATGGGGAGATTCTATACTTGTTTCTCTAATGCAAGATTGTGACCCTGTGGAGGTTGCCCGAGGGTTACAGCGCTGGATAAGCAGGAAGGCCGATTGATGGATATTGTCAGGAATGCTACATTTTGTTGGTTCCATAGACTCCCTTGACTTCAATGTTTGATTCACTGCATATACTGAAATCTGTGAGGCTGTGTTAACTCTTGTCCCTTTAATCTCTACTTGCCTCTAAGAAGGTCGCAATCTCCACCTTTTGTAACAATGAGCAGTAATTTGTTGCCAGACTTCGTGTTTGTCTGAGAGTCTTGTGGACTTTTCGGAATAGGGAGCGCTACAGTTGAGTGCTTCTCCAGGCTTGGCACCTGTTGCTCTATCCTTTTTTTATTTTTTGTAAACTTATTTTTATTATAATACTGCATTATTTCTCACAAGAAATAGCACATTCTACAATTCTCATATCTGCCCATAGGGCCATTGCAGTATGCGTAGTGTGCCAGGGTTTACTCCCCGAAGCACCATTTGTGTGCAGTAGTGTTCATTACAGTCCACATGCAGAAATTACAGTGGTAAGAACCATTCAGTAAGAGAAAAACAAACCTATAACCTTGCGCAGCAGTGACTGGTGACTGAATTTGCTCTAAATATCGTGATTACCAAACCTTTTGTTCATTTGCAGGGCTGGGTATCTGACCGTCATTCGAGGGTTATTTGGTCTGAGGAGGGGGGAATCCTCACTGCTTAGCGATGCCTGTACAGCATGGGTACTCACAAACTTTCTCTCGGGGGCCAAATTTATAGTGTGGTTTGTGGCCGAGGGCCGCACCGGTGGGCGAGGGGTCAATGGGGGAGGGGGGCGGGGCTAGAGCAAAAAAAAACTATGACCATGAGGTTGAACACAGGCACCTGCAGCGAACGCCTTCGTCCACTGAGCCACCAGATCCGGCATACACACATCTCTCTGTCTCTGTCTCTGTCACCCTCTGTCACCCTCTCTCTGTCTCCCTCTCTCTTTCTCTGTCACCCTCTGTCTCACTCACTGTCTCCCTCTCTCTTTCTCGGTCACCCTCTGTCTCACTCACTGTCTCCCTCTCTCTTTCTCGGTCACCCTCTGTCTCCCTCCCTCTGTCTCCCTCTCTCTTTCTCTGTCTCCCTCCCTCTGTCTCCCTCTCTCTTTCTCTGTCACCCTCCCTCTGTCTCCCTCTCTCTTTCTGTCACCCTCCCTCTGTCTCCCTCTCTCTTTCTCTGTCACCCTCCCTCTGTCTCCCTCTCTCTTTCTCTGTCACCCTCCCTCTGTCTCCCTCTCTCTTTCTCTGTCACCCTCCCTCTGTCTCCCTCTCTCTTTCTCTGTCTCCCTCTCTCTGTCACCCTCCCTCTGTGTCACCCTCCCTCTGTGTCACCCTCCCTCTGTGTCACCCTCCCTCTGTGTCACCCTCCCTCTGTGTCACCCTCCCTCTGTGTCACCCTCCCTCTGTGTCACCCTCCCTCTGTGTCACCCTCCCTCTGTGTCACCCTCCCTCTGTGTCACCCTCCCTCTGTGTCACCCTCCCTCTGTGTCACCCTCCCTCTGTGTCACCCTCCCTCTGTGTCACCCTCCCTCTGTGTCACCCTCCCTCTGTGTCACCCTCCCTCTGTGTCACCCTCCCTCTGTGTCACCCTCCCTCTGTGTCACCCTCCCTCTGTGTCACCCTCCCTCTGTGTCTCCCTCCCTCTGTGTCTCCCTCCCTCTGTGTCTCCCTCCCTCTGTGTCTCCCTCCCTCTGTGTCTCCCTCCCTCTGTGTCTCCCTCCCTCTGTGTCTCCCTCCCTCTGTGTCTCCCTCTCCCTCGCTCTGTCACCCTCTCCCTCGCTCTGTCACCCTCTCCCTCGCTCTGTCACCCTCTCCCTCGCTCTGTCACCCTCTCCCTCGCTCTGTCACCCCTCTCCCTCGCTCTGTCACCCTCTCCCTCGCTCTGTCACCCTCTCCCTCGCTCTGTCACCCTCTCCCTCGCTCTGTCACCCTCTCCCTCGCTCTGTCACCCTCTCCCTCGCTCTGTCACCCTCTCCCTCGCTCTGTCACCCTCTCCCTCGCTCTGTCACCCTCTCCCTCGCTCTGTCACCCTCTCCCTCGCTCTGTCACCCTCTCCCTCGCTCTGTCACCCTCTCCCTCGCTCTGTCACCCTCTCCCTCGCTCTGTCACCCTCTCCCTCGCTCTGTCACCCTCTCCCTCGCTCTGTCACCCTCTCCCTCGCTCTGTCACCCTCTCCCTCGCTCTGTCACCCTCTCCCTCGCTCTGTCACCCTCTCCCTCGCTCTGTCACCCTCTCCCTCGCTCTGTCACCCTCTCCCTCGCTCTGTCACCCTCTCCCTCGCTCTGTCACCCTCTCCCTCGCTCTGTCACCCTCTCCCTCGCTCTGTCACCCTCTCCCTCGCTCTCCCTCGCTCTGTCACCCTCTGTCACCTCACCGCGTGTGTGTGTGTGTGTGTGTGTGTGTCTCTGTGTGTGTGTGTGTGTGTGTCTCTGTGTGTGTGTGTGTGTGTGTGTCTGTGTGTGTCTCTGTGTGTCTCTGTGTGTCTCTCTTTAAGTGGGCCGGGTCTGAGCACCGGCAGTTTTTTTAAGGAGGCCTCGAAACGGGTCTCTATCGGGCTCTGTTTTTGCCCTGGCACAGGCAGTCCGTCTTTTTCCGGACTGCAGTGACAGCAGGCACATCGATGTGCACTGCTCACTTCTCACTAGTGGAGAAGTTACGGCATGACGTCATGCCAGGTGAGCGTTGTAGTGGAAGGGAAATCCTTTAAAGAGAGTCATTTTCTCTCTGCATTTCCCTTCTCTTTGAAACTCAGGAGCAACAACATTGTCGTGGTGTCACCAGGGCTTTAAGTGGAAGCTTATTCTATATTATATACAAGCCATAGTTGCCGCTTATTTATCTTATGCAACTAACAACCATTGACAAAGCCAATAGTCCTGACTTGTTGTAGATATGATGTTACTTGTTGTATCATATATCTAGATGCAATGACAAAAACAGCAAAAATACAAGTCGGGCGGCACACTATGCTAAGTTCAGATGTTTAGATTAAGTGTTTTAAGCCACGCCCTTAATTACACTGGCCACGCTCCTTTGAGAGACCCTCAAGTTTTTTCATCCCACTTAAAGCCCTGTGTGTGTGTGTGTCAGTGTGTCAGTCAGCCGGGCTGAGACAGCTTCCCGGGCGCACACACAGCCGCACCCGAGTACTTCACAGGTCTTTAAAAGACCATTCACTTGTTAATGAGGCTTTGTTGTATTTCACCTCGTCTTAGCGCCCCTGCATCTCCACTCATGCAGGGGCGCTAAGAAGAGGTGAAATACAACAAAGCCTCATTAACAAGTGAATGGTCTTCTAAAGAATCGCCCGGCCCCCATAGAGCGCTGCTGCAACCAGCGGTGTTTGCTGACACTTTAAAAAAAAAAAAAAAAAAACACAGGTAAGATATCTGCAAGGTCCGCGGGCCGCCAAGGAAGGCTTGCCGGGCCGCTGGCGGCCCGCGGGCCGTACTATGAGTACCCGTGCTGTACAGCAACCTGCGTCAGGGCGGCCAAGGGGAAGATGACAGTTTTACGGTGATTGATGCGGAGGCCTGATGACTGGCCCAATGAGTGCAGTACCCCCTAGTAAAGCCGCTATTGCCTCTTCCGGCTGCCTGAGATAGAGCAATGCATCATCTGCATATAGGGATACCACGTGAGTGCGACCATCAATTGCAATTCCCCATCTATCCATATCTCTCCGTAATCGGATTGCCAATGGCTCCATTGCCAGGGCGAATAGTAACTGGGAGAGAGGGCACCCTTGCCGGGTGCCTCTCTCAATAGTCATGCACTCCGATATTTGGTCCCCGGTGCGCACAGGAGCTCTTGGTCTCTGGTAAAGCAGCTGTACCCAAGTGATGAACCCGCCACCAAGTTCCAGTTTTATTGAGAACCTTCCATAGGTATTTCCGCCGTAGGGTGTCACATGCTTTCTCAATGTTGAGGGTGACCACTACTGCCCTATCAGCTCTGCCAGTCAGCAAGTGTAGCACATGTGAGGCGGCGGATATTCATGTGTGTTCTCCTTCCTATATAAACCTGCACTGGTCATCGTGGACCAGATGGGATGCCACAGTGCTGAGGCGAGTGGCGAGAATCTTGGCCAGTATTTTTGCATCAATTCCTAGCATTGACAGGGGCCTGTACGATCCCGGATATCTCGCGTCTCAACTGGTTTTGGGAGCATAACTATGTGGGCATCTCTCAGACTGTGGGAGGTTTCCAGTTACCTTAGCTTCTTGCAGGGTCTCTAATAATCTGGGGAGTATTAAGTCACTATATGTCTGGTAAAATTCTGCTGGTAGGCTGTCTGGGCCGGGGGCTTTGCATCTGGCCATACTCTGCACAGCCTCGCGTAGTTCATCTAACTGAATTGCTGCCCCTAGGACCTGTGCCTGTTCTCCCATAATTCAGTGGATACGTATATCCCTAAGGAAATCAAGGTTGGTGGGCTGCACGTTCTCTGGAAGTTCCAGAGCAAGAGAGACTCTAACTCTGCATGTTCAGGAGAACTTGCATGCAATATTTAATCTGTGACCATACCAGGGAAAACACTTAGCAAAGAGATGTCCCCAATAGGACAATTTTAGGAAATGCCCTGAACTTGAAGTTGTTTGGTCCCCCTCTGAGGTGGTAATTGAGAACATATACGTATGTCCTTGTTTCTTCAGGCATTTTTGTTTCTTGCATCACTGAAGAGTTGTCCTGCCAGTTGGCTTGCACACGCTTGTTTCTGGGTTTTCTCACAGTTCACCGGGTGTAGGATAGGCTCTTTTATTGCCTAGTTGTCGAAGTTCACACATTGGTTTGGCACCCGACCATGCCCTCTACAAATGTCTTGGATGATGGTTTCCTCCAGTTAGGCCATTCCTGTGCTGTACCTGCGAAAGAGTATCTGCAATGCACTGTTCCATTGCGCAGACATCTTCTGTGTGTCTGTGGCTGTTGCCACTGGGTAGTTCTAGTTAAGCCAGCTGTTCCATAGGAAAAGCGTTTTTTTGTGTTTCTAATAACTATGGTCCTGTTTGGAAACATTCCAAAAAGGTGCTATGTAATGACTAGTTGTGCATGGAAAGTTTTTGGGTGATCCGTCAAGCGGGTGCAAAGGAAAAAAGGGAGTCCCAAAACACACATTCCCCATGCATTTTCCCAAGACTTCTTTAAGAAGTGCTACCGCACAATTTGCTGAAAGGAATTGCACCAAATTTGACAGGAAGCTGGTGTAAATCTGTTCAGTATTTTTTGAGAATTTGAGGTTCAAAAATACTTGTATATCCGAAAAGTGGGTCTGCAAGAGGCTGGGGAGACTCACTGGAGGGCCAACTTAAAAATAGTGTTCTGATTGGCCCAGGGAGTTTTATTTCTCTTTGGCGAATTTACTCCCTTGTGAGTGAGCGCTCTGATTGGCTGCCAGCTACATCAGAAAAATGTGGCTCTCAGCCTTTACAGGACTCTGAGACTTGGTCCCCTGTCCTGAAATTAAAAAAAATAATACAAGGGGGCAGGGTAGGGATACTCTGCCCCCTCTAGTCCCCAGGGGGGGACACACACAGGGGCCAAAATACATAAAACATCAGCAGTTTTTTCTCTGCTCTCCCCAGACTCCTGCGGGATTGGAAAACAAAAAATTGTGGCCGAGTTCACGTTCTTTAATTATAGGCCCCGGGGAGCCCCCCCCCAGGGCCGCATTACATAAGGGGAGGGGGGCATACAGCCCTCCCCTCCCGAGGCCGCTTTTGGTCCTGGGGACCCCAAGGGCCCAATCTAATAAATCAGTCATTATAGGTCCCGTGGAGCCCACCCCGGGCTGAAATATGCCAAAAAGGGGAGAGGGGCAGCACAGCCCCCTCCCCGAGCCTTTCCAAGGCCCCAGGGACCCCATCCCCTGGGGATGGCTCACTTACTGTGTCCCTGGGGAGCCCACCTCTGTGACACAGTAGTTTCCCTGCATGCACCGGTGCTGGCAGGGGAACTTGTATTTGCTCCCGCCAAATGGGAGCAAACACAGAGTCTGCTCCCGGGGCCAGAATAGGCTCGGTGGGGGGGACCTACACGGCAGCTCACCCCAATTTAATATAAAAAAATAAAATAAAGGCCCTGGGATTCCCAGAGCCAAATGAGGCTCGGGGAGGGCCATGTGGCTCCCCTCCCTTTTAAAATTGTTAAGGCTCTGGGATGGGGTCCCTGGGGCCTAATGCTCGGGGAGATGGCCACGCACCCCCCCCTCCCCTTTATATAGAACAAAAATGCCCTGGGGATGGGGTACCTAATGAAAATCGGTGAGGGGGACACGTGGCTCCCTCTGTAAAATACATTATGCCCTGGGGGATAGGTTCCTCTGTGCCTAATGAGTCGGGTGAGGGGGGGGGGGCATGTGTCCTCCCCTTTTTAGGTTTTGCCTAGGCAGCGTATGCCCTGTCTCCTTAAGACATGCTGTATCTACTCTGTGTGCTTACAGCACACCAATCGCTTTTCATTTGTTTCTTTGTGTGCCTTCGAAAATTCTTGCTTTTCTGTGGTGAATCTGTTATATTTGTCCCTCCTTTTGGTGTTCTTGCTCCTATGGAACCTAGCTCGATTTACATTTAGTCTTTCCCTTCTGGCCATTTATGTTACTTTCTGTGCACAATTTTTTTTCCCCCGATTGCCTCTGCTTGTCTTTTAGGAATGTTGTGTTTTTGGGCTTTCCTAACAAAACGTGCTCAGCTGACTGCATTTGTAGTAAACATCCACAGACAGCATTTTTAGTTTGCAAAAAGTTTCCCTGGATTGGCTCGTCTTTTAGGAATGTGGTGTTTACTGGCTTTCCGAACAAAACTCGTTCAGCTGACGGCATTTTTAGTTTCCAAACACGCACTTTCCCTCCATATCTAATAAGTCAACGTGTAAATGATTGGACTCAGACAGACGCATTGTCCCTTCATTCGAACGGTACATAATCTGGGAGTGCATTCGGGACGAGGCTCCATGAGAAGGGGTACAGGCCTAAGAACCATGAAAATAGGAAAGTAAGTGGGAAGAGGGAAAAAGGGACAAGGATGAGAGGAGGAGAGTGCTAGGCAACAAATGTGGTTTGGAGCATTATGTTCGGCGATAATGATTTCTCTTTCCAACACCCACCCCCCATCTGAGTGCCACCCATTCGGCCCTGCCCCAATTCAACGTTGCCACAAACCAGTAGGGCATACCAGGAAGGTGGGAATCCTTCCACTTCATGGCAGTGGCTCTCCTAGCTGTGAGCAGGGCCAAGTCTATGAATCGATAAGCAGCACCTCCTACCCCTGTATAGCCCCAGCAGGCCTGCCTCCATTGTACACAAGTGCTCCTCCCCATGACAGCTGTCGGGGCTTCCGGGACTGCCTTCCACAGCAATTATGCTTCTGGATAATCCCAGAACATGTGCCATGTGTGCATCATTGGAATCACATCTGGGGCACGTTGATACACTACCATACTGGCGTTAAGTACGATCTATGTAAGATGTTGTGTTGGATGTATTGAAATTTTGCGTTGTGGGAAACTTTACGCGGGTATACCAGAGCCCTGTTCCACTCCTTCTGTGTCAGCACAAGACCAGTGTCCTGTTCCTAGCATTGTCTTGTGGAGTGCAACAGGTCCTGTGATGCAGAAGCCATCGTGCATGTGAACCACGTGATGAGGTGCTGACCGTCGCACATTGCATGTGTGGGGGGGGGGGGGAGGATGGATCCATGATCTTCCAATTCTGCTGCAGTTTGACCAGCAGAGTTCGGTGCGCTAGAAAATGGCCGAGGGGTAGACCATGATCCGTACGGAGCTGTTCGAAGGGCACTAGGGCAGCGTTCTGAAATAGGGCGTCCAGGGTATCCACTCCTTCTGACTCAGAGCTCTGTCCCCACTCTCCCAAGGAGCTCTCTGTAGGGGCGTAAGAAGCCGATACGGATCTCCGGTGTGTATGGCGTCAGGCTGGGCCCAGTCGGAGGCTTCTATTCTAGCTGGTGTATGCTATGGCCAGGAGCTTAATAGAGTGTGGGGGGAGTTTGCCCAATGGTAATAACAGCTCGTGGATCGCTCAGGCGGCACAATCCAATGCGGGTATGCCCAATTCAGCCAGATTCCAGCCTGCCAGCTAACAAGACGGCCATTGCAATTGGGCTGCCAAGTAATAATGCTCGAAATGAGGAGTTCCTAAGCCCCCCCTCCCCCTCCCCTTGTCAACCAGCAGCTTGTTCTACAGAAAGGCCCCCAGCATGCGGTGGACAGTATGGAAGGGATAGCTCTGTAAGTGGACCGGTAAATTGTGAACGTTATAAGAGTTGGGGGGAGCGTTACCATCTTAGAAAGGGAGACCCGCCCCTGCACCATAAGTGGGAGCGTGTTCCAAAACGCCAGTTGCGGTATCGGGGAGGTGATAGCCCTAGTGAGGTTACCGTCTAAGTCCTGAGTATTGTGGTATAAACGAATACAGAGATGGCTGAATGTGGATGCTTACCATCTCACTTAATGAGTCCCACCACTAGGACTCACAGGAAACCGGCAAGTTTTGGCCCAATTCACTCCCAGACCCGAGGCTTTACAGAATTCCTCAAATGCTATTTTGATGTCTCTAAGTCCTCGCCGGACGTCCCGTATTTTAAATAAGGACCTGATCCGTGTAAAGCGAGACTGCGTGCAGTTCGTCCCCTAAAAGGATACCCCAGTCCCCCATCACGCTGCAGCCAATGAGCCAATGGTTCCACTGTCGGTGCAAACAAAAGTGGTAACGGAGGGCATCCCTGGAGCGTTCCTCGACTGATCTCAAATGGGGTTGAAGGGAGCAGGCCTGTCTTCACCCAGGCTGTGGAGGGCTGTATAAAATAAACGAATCGGGCGGAGCAAGTACACAGAGTCAAAAGCGCTATTAAAAAAAATATATAATAATAAAATATATATATATATATATATGTGAACAAGGCCGCATGTCTGGCGGCCGAAACGCGTCTTTGGACAATGATGGTTAATTAATAAACACCTTGCCACTTCAACTGCTGTGGAGTCTGTGTCCTTGTGTAGTGCCGGTGTGACTGGACACTCTTGGATTTTCATGTGGATATATATATATATATATATTACGAGAAGATGACCTCTTTCTTGGTCCTAAACGAGGCGCACACTGGAGGATAGTTTCAAGGTTTATTCACCACTCGACAAAACACCCGACAGACGCGTTTCGGCCGCACGCCTTTGTCAATGTCGGTAAGATAAACGAAATTCACCATTTTTAAACATAAGTATAAACCTAAAAAAAGGAAAACGGTGCATGTTGGCTCTAGATAGTAATAGAGAACGGGTTCCATTAAGGCACATAGAGCTCAGTATATTTTCCATGGCGGACATCTTTGAATGGGCAAGTTAATTTATGTTCCCTAATTCTATATGGATACATGTTCATAAGTTCCACCACAATTATATTAAGCCTTGTATAGGCATATCCTGGCTGAGACATGCATGTTTGCTATTCCATACTAATGCATCACTGTACATTCCACAAGCAATACATCAGTCGGTATGCATATTTCATTAAGCGTCCCTGAGTTGAACAATTACGCCCTGAATGGGCAACCTTCATTGGACATTAACCAAATATTTGTTTTCTTCCTAATTAATTCCTGTACATTCAATACACTTCAGAACATTTCAAAACACCGTACAAAGGCGCCAAATTCATTTCTTCATTTTCTGCCCTATCAATTTCCTTATTACCCTGATCATTTCTCAAGTGCCGATCGGGATGCATCACATACTTGTTTTGTTCCTATATCATAGGATGTGAATCCACAGCTCTTGCTCATTATTGAGGCCTAGTGGGGTTTTTGTTTGTAGTTCTACGATGTATTTAGACTCCAGCCTCCTCAGTTTCCTTGTTCTGTACCCCCCCCCCCCTCCCCCTTCTCATCTTTGGGGACCTGGTCAGATTTATGTTTTTCTTAAAATGGCGTGCCGCTGGATATGTACTGTCCCGATTTTTTTATGGCACGCATATGTTCAAGAACTCGTTTTTTTGCTGGATGAATAGTGCTTCCAACGTAATTCATTTTACAGGGACAGGTCAGACAAACTGTGAATTCGGTATTACAGTTCATGAATTTATTGATCTTCCTTTTAGTTATTCTCCCTGGGATGTCAAATTCTTTAACCTTTCCGCTATTCTTACAAGCTTTGCAATTTCTACAGGGATAAAAACCTGTTACCATATCTTTCTTTTTAGGTATTTTTAAGAAATGGCTCCTCACCAAATGATCTTTAAGACGAGCCCCTCCTGTATGTCATAAGCGGTTTTTCAGAGATATTGGGGCCAACTATATTGTCAGCTTTTAGGATCTTCCAGTTTTTTTGGAAGATTTGAAAGACCTCAGGGGACCGGGTAGTGTACTCTATCATCCTAATTGCCCCCTTTTCATCCTGCTTCTGTTTTTGTATTTCATTTATTGTCCGTAACAGATTCTCCCTTTCTAGAGTCTCTGCTTTATTCTCTGCCCCCCCTTAGCACCCCTTCTGTATTACCTCGGGCCCTAAATCTTTTGAAAGCATCAATTTTGGATTTTGCAAACTCATCTTCTGTGGAACAGTTCCGTTTACGTCTTACAAGTTCCCCATAGGGGACCCCACTGATTACACTTTTCGGATGGAAGTTACCTGCGTGTAAAGTGCCGTTTCCAGCCGTATGCTTCCTATATAGTGTGGTTTGTAGGGTGTTGTCTTTAATATAGATCTAGATATGGTACCTCGGTCATTCTGATGCATTCAGTAAATCTCAGATTGCAATTGTTGTGATTGAGGGCTGAAACAATAGTGTTTTGCATCTTCCTGCGACCCCTTCCAAATGATGAAGAGGTCTTCTATGTAACGAGCCCACAACACAACTCTGTCCATCCATTGCTCGTTTTGTCCTGCCCAGGCCACGTGCTTCTCCCACCAGCCCACGAATAAATTCGCGTAGCTGGGGGCGAAGCACATGCCCATCGCAGTTCCCTGTTCCTGATGGTACAACTCCCCCCACACAAAGGAAAATATTATTTCAGAGACAAAAAGATATCAATTCTAGTAACATCAGATTGTGTTCATAGTATTTAGCATTTCTCTTTTGTAAAAAGAAGTTGACCGCTTCCAGTCCCTTATCATGCTCTATGCTAGTGTATCAAAAGACACACAATTGATGGACGGAATGCAGAACAAATCAAAACATTCACCCCCAGTCAAGAGATCTGGGTTAAATCCATCATTCTTTTGCTCACCATGCCACCCCAGTTCAGACCTGGCCATATGCAAATCAGTCTTGACCCTGTGCCTCATGGGAGCAGTCCAGCCCGAACTGCCAAGCCAGGTCCTCCCTGGACCGGAAACCAGCATCCTAGGACCGGTTTCGGGGTTTCACCCCTCATCAGCCAGGATAGCTTGA
Source organism: Calotriton arnoldi (assembly GCA_963921515.1). Classification (NCBI taxonomy): domain Eukaryota; kingdom Metazoa; phylum Chordata; class Amphibia; order Caudata; family Salamandridae; genus Calotriton; species Calotriton arnoldi. Next base: position 1,014,815 of record CAWUFW010005083.1, read on the forward strand.
TTCTAGTGGCACAGTGAGCCAGGGACCCACGTCTGGGCATACCCGGCGCACTTATGGCGAGGAAGCAAAAGAGACACAATTGATGGACGGAATGCAGAACAAATCAAAACATTCACCCCCAGTCAAGAGATCTGGGTTAAATCCATTATTCTTTTGCTCACCATGCCACCCCAGTTTAGACCTGGCCATATGCAAATCAGTCTTGACCCTGTGCCTCATGGGAACAGTCCAGCCCGAACTGCCAAGCCAGGTCCACTGGAGTCAAGCTATCCTGGCTGAAGAGGGGTGAAACCCCGAAACCGGTCCTAGGATGCTTGTTTCCAGCCCAGGGAGGACCTGGCCTGGCAGTTCGGGCTGGACTGTTCCCATTGGGCACAGGGTCAAGCCTGATTTGCATATGGCTGGGTACAAACTGGAATGGCATGGTGAGCAAAAAAACTATGGATTTAGGCCCAGATCTCTGTACTGGTGTGAATGTATGACATTGTTCTGCATTCTGTCCATCAACTGTTGTTTTTGTATTTGTCACCCCGAGTGGGACGTGTATGCCCAGACGTGGGTCCCGTGCTCTCCATGCCACTGGAATCAAGCTATCCTGGCTGAAGAGGGGTGAAACCCCGAAACCGGTCCTAGGATGCTTGTTTCCAGTCCAGGGCTGGACTGTTCCCATTGGGCACAGGGTCAAGACTGATTTGCATATGGCTGGGTTCAAACTGGAATGGCATGGTGAGCAAAAAAACTATGGATTTAGGCCCAGATCTCTGTACTGGGGTGAATGTATGACATTGTTCTGCATTCTGTCCATCAATTGTTGTTTTTGCACCTATACTAGTGTATAAGCTAGTCACATCTAGCGTTATTAGTAACATATCTGGCTCCCACTCAATGTTCGCAATAATACGCAGAAAATCCTTGGTATCTTTGACGTAGGAGCTTAAATCCTTCACCATGGGATTTAAAAAGCAATCAATATAGATTGAGGCATTTCCCAACAGACTGTTCACAGATGATACGATCGGTCGCCCAGGTGGATTTTTTTGTACATTTATGCACCTTGGGGAGGTGATAAAACATCGGCAGTTCTGGTGATTCACAATAGATAAATCTATAGTCCACATCTCCCAGTATTCCCTTCGTTTTCCATTTGTTCAGTACTTCGTGAAATTCTTTGATGCTGGTCTCATACATCGTTCGAGTTGCTACAGTGTAACATTCTTTTACTGACCATTGCCTCCAGGCTTCATTCTGGTACATCTTTTTATCTATTAGCACAACGTTTCCACCTTTATCCGAAGGTTTTATTACCAACTCGTCATCATTCTTTAAATCCATTATTGCTTTCCATTGTTTCTTTGAAATGTTTTCTTTCATAAGATATGGGCCTTTGGCTTGCAGTTTTTTAAGATCGTTAATGACTATATTGTGAACAGTGTCAATTGCATCGTATGCAGTCTGTGGAATAGTTCGTGATTTCATCTTTATATTACTCGCTATTCCTATTTGCGACACCCCTATTCCTTCCAAAAATTCAACAGTGTATTTGGTCCGAAAAGTTCTCCTCTGTTTCCAATTCCCATAGTGTTCTTAGGGTTTCGATATCCACTCCAGTCAGTGTGGTTTCGGAGGTAGCGCCTGCTGTTTCTGTTCTAGGTTTTCCTGGATGTAGGAGATGCAATTTCATTAATTTTATTTTTCTTATAAATTTGTACAAGTCAATGCGCACACTGCCGTAATCAAATTGTGCTGTTGGGCAGAATCTGACGCCTAATTCCAGAACTTTTTCTTCTTCTATCGTTAGTTGCCTTTTCGTTAGGTTCACAATTGTCTGTTTTCCCATTACTTCCGTTTGCCCCCACGTTTGCTCCGTGTCACCCTCTGTTCTGGTGAAATTGCCCTTTCCTGAGCTGCTCAGAGTGGTGGATAGTGGCTCGCAGCGGAAGAACGAGCGTGAGGAACGGAGGCGGCTGGTAGGCCGCGAAGCCTCGGGCTAAAGTGACGGCGGCCTCGGGGATACGTGCGGCAACGGCGGATGCCTGGCGGTGCACTTTGGTAAAGTCTATCGCGCGGCAGGCCTGACAGTAGCGGCGCTGGGCACTGGTGATGGTGCGAAGTGGGGACAAGGACTGATGACCACTCGGATACCCCCAGATCACGGCGGAGGGCGAAGACGCCACAGGTCTGCACGGCCACAAGCAAAGGCGCAGCCGAGAGGTACCACTGCCCCAGCAGCTTCTCAGGCAGGAATCACCCGGCGGCATAACCAGTAGACAGCATATAGAGCGACGGACCACAACCTGAGTTGCACGAGAGATGGTGCAGCAGGAAGGGAGACTCGGGGACTGTCTCTGTGGATAGGCAAGCGGCGGCGAGACTACAGCGGGCATTGTTCACTCTAGGTACTGAGCGCTGGCAGGGGACACACGAGGGATATAAGTGACCCCTTGCAGAGGGGTGCAGAAGATATGCTACAGCACGCAAGGGCCCTATGAGAGTGAGGCTGGGCACTGCGGGTGCACGTACCGCCAAAGTGAGGACAGACCCATACTACCAGAGGGAGGCCCTGCAGCATAGCTCCCCTATACACATGACACTGGGAGGCGCAAGGTAGGAGGTGCCGGACGATACGGGGGTAGGCCGAGTCCTGCGCAATTGAGATCCGGAGAGGGACGGCTCACTGTGGCAGGCCGCTCACACGGCACAGGAGAAAGGAGTGGCAGTGGTGCAGCGATACCTCACTTGATAGCGCAAAACGCGATGGAACGACTGAGACAGTGTACGACACTGGCGAGAGGGGCTGTGTCGTCGAAGAAATGGGCAGGGGAGATAAGACACAATCTAAACTGTCTTTCGGGCAGAAGCGCTCGCAATCTCACGATGAAGCTCCTGGCGAGGACGATAGATCGCAACCCCCAACAGGCGCTGACCCGGACTCCGACATTCGCACCATGCTAAGGTCCATGGAGAAATCTTTGCAGAGTGGCATAGCAACATTGGCGCCCCACCTAGGCCGATAATTGCGAAACTACTTAATTATCGTGACCGGGATGTGGCGCTGCGTATAGCCAGAGAAAAGAAAATTTTGCGGTATGAGGGCTCTGAGTTGTCGCTGTATCCGGACTTCACCGCCCGTGTCCAGGAGGCACGTAGACACTTTGTACCACTAAAGAAGCAGCACAGAGACATGGGAGTCGACTACGCCATGTTATATCCTGCGAAGCTTAGGGTGAACAGACAAGGGCGCTCACATATATTCACGGACCCCAAGTCATTGCAACAGGCCATTAAACGCTGGGCGACGGAACACCGAGGTAGCTCGGAAAGCAGGCCCCCGGACGAGACGAACGGAGGTCCACAGGATGAATAGGACTGAGATCAAGTGCCTATGCCCGTCAGATGAGTACAATGGGAAGGGTGGGAGGCTGGGTCGGGAGTTTGGGGTTTAAGAGCATAGAGGGGGGGTTAGCCTGGCATGTACTGTCTGAAGAACGCCCTGGGTCTTCGAGCCTATGGGAGGAGAAACATTGTGGTCTGACCTATAATAGAGGCTCAATGGAACAATATGGGGAGTGGTACCCTGGATGGTGGAACTGGGCAGCAAGATTTTTCGCAATCAAAAATGAAGGTTGGCACCTTGGAGTTTGGAAGGAGGATTGTAGGAGAGTAGGATCTGCTTCACATGGGTACCCCCACTTTTTGCTGATGCTTCACTGTTTTTCGACATTAGTCTGGCTGGGGCCCTGCTAATCAGAACCCCAGCCTAGCTGCTTCCTCTCTAAAATGGTTTCCATGTGCCTTAGGCACATCTCTGATTGGGATCTGGAGTGCCCTTATAAGTCCCTAGTATATGGTATACTATGTACCAAGGGCATAGGTACCTCAGAGGCCTGCCAGGGGCTGCAGCATATATTATGCCACCCCTGGAAGGCCATCCAAACTGACACCACAGGTCTGCTACTGCAGCCTGGGTAAGGTGGTGCAAGCACCCCTTACTGTGATACAGGTTACCTATATCACGAAATACATACACACATATAAACCTATAAGTCACTCCTAAGGCAGGCCTTATCAATCCTAAAGGCAGAGTGCATGGTTCCTATGTGAGAGGGTGCCCCTGCATGAGCAGGGCCCCTCTGCAGCGTTCGGAGACCATCTCTGATGCTGTTTGTAGAGCAGCCTGACCATATACTCTTAAGCGCATTATATCCTCGCGGTAAAATGCTAACTTTGGAATGGCTGCACCTAAACATGTCGTGTTTGGTGTCAAACATCTTGGAATACTACCCCCCGCCAATCCTGGCGGCGGGGGTAGCATTCCACCCTTCTAGAGGGAAAGACATGTTAACTCTGGCTTACCCGGTAACTTCTTTCTGAAGCCCTGGCATCACAAAATGGATGCTGCTGCCACAGACACGAGTCTGGCCTCCTGCTGCTGGACGAAACTCCGGCAGGGGAGGCCTGGACAATAGGTTTCCTGTCCCAGGGAGGTGTGACCACCTCCCCAGACAGGATAATGTGTATTGGGGCTGGGCGGGAGCACTCTCGGGTGCTTTGAAGTCCTGCACTGGGGGCACATTTGGTGTCCCTGTGCATACCCCAGTTCAAACCGGATCAGGGGCTTGCAGCCCCTGCTTTGGCGCGAACTGGACAAAGGGAAAGGGGTGTAGCCACCCCTCTGCCCTGACCCACCCATAGGTGGGGCCACAGAGTAGTCCAACCCTATTTTTAGAATAAAGGTAGGAACCCAGTCCTTAGGACTTTAGATTACACCTGGACGAAACTCTGACACTGAATCCTGGACCTTCGACGCTCTACGACAAGATTAGAGGACTGAAGAATCTCCCTTGGGGTCAAGGAGTGACTCCCCTGCTTGGCCGGCACCAAAGAAGCATCTGTCCGGTTCGCATTTCTGAAGCTCCCGTCGGACGCCGAAGTCATCGCATCACCAGAGGTGGATTCTCAGACTTCCCGAGGCTACCCTGAGTCCCCAGCAAAGCTGAGGCCCGTGGCTATCGTGGGTGACTTGAGACCGTGACCCCTGGACACCGAGCACATTTGCAAGTGCACCATCTTCTGGGTCTCCCAAGAAGTCGTGCTTTGGGCTCCGAGTAGCCCTAGCCTCCAGCACCACCTGCACCGAAGATCACTGGCCCCCACTCCACGAGTGTCCTGCAAGCCAGCTCCACGTGCGGCGTCACGAGGCTCCTTCGCGGTCGCTAGCCCGTTGGCTAGTAGCCCTAACGAAGGCCAATCTTTTCCTTACTTGACATCCTGGTTGCTCCAGGCCTGCACTCACTTACCCTCGCTGGGTGAGTTCCACAGACCTTGCTGGTCTGCACCATCGACGATCTACATCTTACTCGAGACTTGCCGTTGCCAAGGCTTGTTGGGTCCAATCCGGTCGCCGACACCTCAGCACTCGACAAACATCGAGCACCAGCCCGAATCCTGCTCCTGGTCGCCGACAACGCCTCCCGGACCTCGTGGCTGAAGAGTCAAGACGACCGTCAACGCACCTGAAGCACTCGACATCGGTGGGCATCTGTCCATCGCCTTCCTGGTCACTGGCTAGTGACCCAGACTCTGTCCCCTCTGCTTTCAGGTTCACCAGAACTCCGATCCACTCTTGGATCCACCCGGACACTTTTCCCTTGGCCGCCAGCAGCACTTTGCAGCAGATCGCCATTCGAATCGACGACGAAACCCGACCCCGAAAGGCACCTATGCACCCGGCTTCCCTGGGTGAGGTAACACGAGTACTCCGGTGCTCCCGTGGGTAGAGACTCTTCAAAGTCCTAGATCTCAAAGGGTTTTGTCCTAGTCCTCTTCTAAGTGTCCCTTTCCTCTATTTTCCCGATCCCGACTTTCTCCATAGAAGTTAACGGCGTATCGCGGTTGTGTATTTACACTGCACGCGTCTCCCGTGGGTCCCCTGTGTCACTACCTTGGGTGGTTCCTTGTGGTCCAAGCACTTCTAGAGGCTCTAGGCCTAGTGTCTAGTTCAGTCGTGGTTCGCATACCACTTTATTGGTATATGGTTTGGTACGCCCCTAGGGCCCAAACGTGTATTTGTGCTATTATTGTGATTTAAGATCTTATAACCTATGTACTTCGAACTCTAGCCTCATAAAGAGACTAGAGGGGTGTGTTTAGTAATAAATACATATATTTTGAATATATACCTGGTGTGGTGCTCTTTCATTTGGTCACTCAAGAGATTATAGACTGGTAAAACAAGCTGCTTTACATTCCTTCAAGACTTAGCCTGAAGGCTGCTCTCCATAGCTACCACTAGGATAGCTTTCAATAAGGTTGTCTTTAACCTACCTACCATAAGAGTCGATTTGGACTGGTGCAAGGTGCCCACTATAATTAGTGGACAACATATGCCAGGCCAACTTCTCACAAGGATCAAGTTATAGTTTGGCGGGAGTTGGGTGGCGGAAATTACTGCACACCATGGTAATCGACGCAAGTGCGGCTGGGCTGGGTTTTATCTCTGTTGGGCGCTTCACCTCATCCATGGAGCTACCTCCGCCTCAGAGTGCCTGGCACACCGGTTGCAACTTGAGGGGGGATCGGGAGGGGGGGAAGGGGAGGGGGTACTTTGGGTACAAGCGCGGCCAAGTTGGGGGTGGTCTGCTGTGGGAGGGGGATCGGGAGGGCGAAGGGCAGAGTTTTTGATTGCGGGGGGGGGGGTTTGGATAAGAACGGTTTTCTTCGGGTTTACAGCACGCTATGTACATGCACACAGTACGCAAGTGATAACAAAAAGGTTACAGAAAATTGCAGGCTTTTGGGCACTATGCGGCGCACTACACCCAAGCACACTGAGGGCTGCAGATTGCTCAGGTACATCCCAACCTAATGGCGGGAGATAGCGGGAATGTAGAACAGGAACCGGTGGACAGCTTGAGAGCCATGACTTGGAATGTTAGGGGACTTAATGATTACCGTAAGGTGAGGAAGGTACTCAGTTTCCTACATAGGCACAATGTTGACGTGGCACTTTTGCAAGAGACCCACCTTCCACAAACGAGTGCGATACTGAGAAGTAAAGGACTCATAGGAAACATTAACACCGCAGGGTACACGACACACGCTAGAGGGGTGATGACCTGGGTAAACCCCAAATCAGCTTACAGACTAGAATTGCTATTGTCGGACCCTAATGGACGGTATGTAATTTCGAGATGTAAGGGCAGAGGGCTTGATGTACTTCTGGTCAATGTCTATGGTCCTAACTACGGCTGCCCTGAGTTCTTCACAGTTAGCATCCACGACACAGAGATTACAGGGTGCATCGATCTTGTGGGGCGGCGACTTTAACATGGTCAGGGATCCAAGTTTAGATCGGTCGGCAGGCCCACACAGGAAACCGTCAGCAGCTGCGAAAGAGCTGGAGAAGGTGATGACATGCATGGACCTAGAAGATGTATGGAGGGCACGTAACCTGCTTCCAGGGGGCTTCACGCACTACTCCGCTTACCATAATATACACACATGTATAGATTTTTGGTTGGTCTCAACTTCAGCGTTGGAAAACATTCGAAGCTGTAAGGTACTACCGCGTACACTTTCGGACCACTCACCGGTACTACTAACATTAGCTACCCCAAAGAAAACAATTCCCCCATTTACCTGGCGCTTCCCACCGTACTCGCTGCTGGACCCTGTCTTTAAGGGGGAACTAGTGGATGCAATAGAAGCCTTTTTCGAGGTCAATATAGGATCAGTAGACAGTTTTCAAACGGTTTGGGAGGCCTTCAAGGTTTATATACGCGGTATTGCAATGACCAAACATTCAGGGGTGTTGAAGGCCATAAGGCAGAGATTGAAGGACCTAGAGCGGAAGCTGAAACATTTGGAAGATCAGCAAGGGACGGATGAGGAAGAGGGGCGGGAGGACAAAATAAAGGCCCTATTAGAAGAATACCATGAAGTGGCGGATAGTGAGATCAAGCATTTAGGCAAATACGCTACAGCCCGCACATACGGGGAGGGGGAAAGGCCGGGCTCCATACTGGCTCAGACCTTGAAAACAAAATGGGGGAAGACCCTGATATCACAGGTGAGATCTGCGGAGGGAGACTTGCGCACGGAAGAGGTAGATATTGCGGAGAGATTCCGTCAATATTGCGCAGACCTTTATACATCAAGGTCAGAAGACATGGAAGAGGAAATGCAGGACTACCTAGAGCACATAGCACTGCCCTCTCTTTCGGATGTGCACAGAGAATTCCTAATGCTACCAATAGAAAAAGACGAAATATTAGAAGCCCTGACGGGCATGAAATCGAGCAGTGCGCCGGGGGCGGATGGCCTCACGACCAACTTTTATAAAGCCTTCATAGATATCTTACTACCCCACTTGGCCACGCTATTTGACGATCTGTGTGTTGCGGGTACAATGCCGAGATCCATGAGGGAAGCGATCCTAGTGGCAATCCCTAAACCAGGGAAATCGCCGGAGGAGTGTGGTTCATATCGCCCATTGTCGCTCTTAAATGTGGACACGAAAATATTTGCAAAGATTCTGGCCAATCGCCTAGCCCCCCTGTCTACGATATTGGTAGCACCAGAACAGGCAGGATTTATACCTAATAGAAATCTCACATACAATATTCGGACTGTATTTGGCACTATACAGCATGTGAGGCAAGATGTTAAAGCAGTGGCAGTTTTCCTAGATATGGAAAAGGCCTTTGACTCGGTAGAGTGGGCGTTCATGCGTAGGGTACTGACAAGGATGGGGCTGGGATCGTTTTTTTTTTTTTTTTTTTTGCAACTAATTGGCACATTGTACCACAAACACACAGCTAGAGTACGTATAGGTAATTTAGTCACAGAACGGTTCGCCATCTCTAGAGGCACAAGACGGGGCTGCCCACTATCGCCACTGCTGTATGCCCTGGTCGCGGAGCCCTTGGCGTGCGCCCTTAGGGAGTATCATGGGCATGAGGGCATTGGCTTCCCGACATATAACCTAGTGATATCCACCTATGCAGATGATACACTGCTGTATGTGCGGCAGCCTGAACAAAACTTTACAGCGGTGCTTCGGGAAGTGGTGCACTTTGGGGCTTTATCGGGCCTAAAAGTTAACTGGGCCAAGTCCATGGTTTTTCCGCTGACTCCGGTCACGGAAGAATTCGAAATGGAATACCCACTGCAATGGACTACGGACTCAGTCAGATACTTAGGGATTAAATTGCATACAGACTCTGAGACGGTATTACGGGAGAATTATGGCACGGCCATGGATAGACTGGAGGATGACGTAGAGGCATGGTGTAAGCTCCCCCTGTCGTTGATGGGAAGGATATCAATTATGAAGATGGTGGTCCTGCCTAGGATGCTGTTCCTATTCACCAACATACCAATAGTACTATCACGAGCCTTTTTCCAAAGACTTACACAGTTGATGCTAAAGCTAGCGTGGGCGGGCAAGCAGGCGAGGGTTAAATGGTGGGTTCTTATATTACCTTACAGTATGGGAGGCCTCTGAGCTCTGGATTTTGAGCTTTACTATAGGGTAGCACAGTGCGCACACTTACATGCCTGGATTCACGGCAAAGCAGGAATACCATACCTGCGTATGGAAACTCTGTTTGCCGCTCCCCACCCGCCACCGGCGACAATATTTGAAGACCCATATCGTAGAACTGGAATCCTTGACTCAATGAACGCTACCAGACATGCACGGCACTGCTTATTACAGCAACAGGCAGGAGCGTTACTATACACACCGTCCATGACCATAGAGTGGGCTCGCTGGTTGACCCCGTGCAGGGACAGAGGAGTCATTAGAGCTCTGCAAGCGTTGAATATTAAGGTTGCGGGAGATCTCTTCCAGGAAGGGGTTGCAAAAACCTGGGAACAAGTGGTGGAGGGGGCAGAGGCCCCCTCGCAACTACAGCGATTCCAGTTTCATAGGGTGCGACGAGCTATGCTAGAGCAGTTTGGAGAGGACATGCAGGAGCCTCCAGCAATCCCGGAACTAACATATGTCCTCAAATCCAACTCCCCTCGTAAGATAGTAACCAACATCTACAGAATAGCGATGACGCATAGAGTACATGAATACACGACCGCTAGGCTGGCCTGGCAGAGGGACTTGCAAGTAACAATAGATGACAAGATGTGGCAGTACTGCTGCCTGAACACACAGCGTGTTTCCCTTCATGGAAAACACAGGCTTATTCATTTTAAATTCCTTAACAGCGTATACTACACGCCAGAACTGCTATGTAGGTATGGGCTCAGAGAAGAGGCGAAGTGTGAGCGGTGCCCAGCACAGATAGCGGATTTTATACACCTAGCTTGGAACTGCCCAGGTATACTAGCATACTGGGAGGAGGTATTTCGGGAACTGGAGAGGATAGTGGAGGTGGAACTGACTCCGGATCCAGCAATGGCTTTACTGGCATATACCAAAACACTGCCCAAGGCTGTGCGCAGACTTGTAGATATGGGATTGTTAATAGCGAAAAGGGTAGTGGCATTGTGTTGGATGAGGGGCCCAGTACCAACAGTGAAAAGATGGTCGCATGATATGCTATACTGCTGCACACAGACGGAGAATTATAGTGAACTGCTCCCTCCACGCAGCAGACCAAAGAATTTTTGGGGATTGTACAGGACATATAAACAGGGAGAGGCCGGGGAGACGAGTGAAGTCACGGAAGTGCACACAGGGGAGGCCGATCTGAGTGACGAAGAGTTGGCAGAGGGTTAGGAAGAGGGACGTTGTGATAGGAAGCCCCGCACTGGAAGGCAGAAACATCAGCTCAGGGAAAAGCGCAAGATGGCAATGTGAAATGGTGGTCACCTGGACCAGACTGTGTGGTGATTGGTGGAAGACTCTGCCTGCCCAAGTTGGGTTGTTGGCTCAACAGCTGTGTAACCAAGAGATTCACGGGAATGTTTTTGTAACCAAGGGATTTATGAGAATGTTTCCACGGAGGGGTTGCGAAAGTGTGCCACATGGCGAATATGTACTGAAGCGTTGTTATGTAATTAACCTTTATAAATAAAATTTAATTAAAAAAAATAAAAAATTGCCCTTTCCTTTCTTTCCCCTCCTTGTTTTTCGTTTTTTCTTTCTGTGGAGGGTGGGTTTGTGCTGCTGGTCGTTGTTTGACTTGTCTTATTAATTGGTACTCCTGAAAAAAAGTAGGTACTACTTCTTTCTCTTTCGGTGCTATTGGTTCCCCCTCCGATCCCTCTACTTCCGATTCTGATGTGTCTCTAGAGGAGACTTCCTGTGTTCTTTGAAGGCTTAATTGTTTTCTGGGGCCGTCAAATTTTTTTGCGAATGTTAAAATCCTTCCTGATTCTTAATCTTCTTCGTCACGAAGAAATTTCGTCTGTTTGCTGTGCTTAATTACACTCTCGTAGTCTGTAAGCTGTTTTTTCATGCGTTGGTGCAGTTCTTCTTTACGTTTTGTATCTTTATCAAGAGCTATTTCGTCTTCAATTATTTTGATTTCCTCTAATAATTTTTGTCTGTCACTCCATGCATATTTCATGAGTATCTTGACCATCCCTACCGCAGAGTCATGTGTATTCTGACCATTCCTGCAGTGTGTGTGTGTGTGTGTGTGTATTATATATATATATATATATATATATATATATATATATATATATATATATATATATATATATATAATAATTCCCAGTCCACAAAGGGCTGGTGGAATGGGGCCAGCTCGAACACTCTATGGAGTCTCCTCCTTGCCAACACCCCTCTCCCCCCCACCCCCCTCCCCAACTGGGGCAGATGCCTCAAAGCGGCGCTGTTCCACCCAGTGTCTCTGGGTCCTGTGAAATAGCTGGTCTGGTTAGCTAATACTTTAAGCTTCTCAGGGTACAACAGGGAGTATGTAAGGCCCTCCTCCGGTATGTGTTTCTTGACACCCAAGAAGGATGCCCTCTGGGTTTGCACCATCAAGGTATAGTCTGGGAAGAGAATGTACGTGCATTTTCGTACTGTAGATGATATGCATTTCGAGCCGCTCTCAGGATAGTTTCCTTATCCTTGAATTTCAGCAGGCGAATCACTACCGGTCTGCGGGGGGAACGATCCCGGAGGACACCTCCACCCAGACCCTGTGCGTCTACTCCACCCGGTAATGGGGAGACAGTGCAATCCGGGCCACTACCTGGGCAAGCCATTGCTCAAAGAAGGATACCGGGTCACAGCCTTCTGTGCCCTCTGGGGCTCCCACAACCCAAAGGTTGTTGTGGTGGGAGCGTCCCTCAGAGTCCTCCGTACTGCCCTCCAGTTGCCGCGCCTTGGCCACCAGGGAGCGGACTTGGCACTCAAGGTTCTTGAGTTTTGGTTGCAGCTCATTAATGGTGCCTTTTGTCTGGGTTACTCGTCCTGCCAACTTCTTCTGATCCTCCTGCAGTAAATTCATGGTAGATTGCCACAGCATCTATCCTGTTAAACAGGTCCTGTTGCATTTCCGCAGTGGCTGCCAGGATTTGGTCAAATTTGCCATTCGAAGGGGGTGGGGGGGCGGGGGTCACCTCCCCTGCGACTCTGGTGCGCTTGCCCCCTGGCGACTCAGCAAATGGGTCCTAGGACCCATGCACTTTCCCATAGATTACTTCAGGCACGCCAGTTGAACTAGGTGGCCCAGGCCGGCGCGAGAGGGAAATAATGATCACCTATACCGTTCTTCACTCGATTGGCACTGCGTGGCACTCAACCCACAGGAGCCATGGTGCTGTGGTAGGGCCACCAATCCAGGGTTGCACATACTGTCCAGGCGCAGTCCGGGGGAACTGGTCAGTATGCAGCAAAAAAGGGGTAACCTTTTTTTATTTTGTTCCCCCCTCCACCAACCTCAACACAAGACTGTCCGTGATGCAAACATCGGCATGTAGGGACCCACCACACCTCGTTATCAAGGGGCTACAAGTGGAGAGAGAGGGGCATGAGCAGTCCACTGCCGCCACCACGGCGCAGTGAGACACCCAACGGTCACCGCTCTGAAGCAGCACTGTTTTCAGCGATGTTGGACCTTCACGTCCCAGCGGCGATGCCACGCAGTCAAGGGGTGGGGGCATGCTGTTGATGGACTCGTCTCTTCCTACATGCAGAGGTGTCGTAGTGGGGGGAGTGAGGGGGGTGTGTGTAAGAGGGCACGAGTGGTCCTAGTCGCCCCCCCCCCCCTGTTTTTTGTCTTGGATACCAAGACTGAAGATTGCTTCTCTGCTGTTGGTCCATGCAGACCACTGGTCATCTGAAAAGCGGTGTTGTTGATTTTGATTCACAAAGGTGGAGTAAATTTTCCTTTTCTATTTTCTTTTGGCCTGTAAAAGACTATTGCGTATAAAAGTTAACAAACATTTATATGATCCGACACAGGAGCATTAATGAATACGTGTGGGGAGGGAGGGGGCAGTGAAGTATGGTTAGGGTGCAGAAATGGAGTGAAGATAGTGGTGCTAGCACGTAGAAAGGTGAACATTTATGATGGAGACATGCGGGGCCCCACCTAATATTACTTGCTGGACAATACCTTCAAGTTGGACCCCTGTGTGTGGTTGTCCAAAAACCCTTTTATCTATTGTGGAGGCTCTGGTGTGTCAGTTTCTCTTCCAAATTTTGCTGGATTTCTGATGTCTTTCACGCCAACCTTGACCCTACTAATGTATAGCAAGAGTTTTGTGTTGGAAATCTAATCCTTTCTTCATGTTTTGTAGACTGAGACCATCTCGATCATTGTATCCCATTTGTGGATGTGATTAGCATTTTACATCCGTCGAATGGGGATGAATGTGACCAGAGGAGGCTCGTGCCAGCTTGAACTTGAATGGAAGGTTCCTTTTGAGCAAAGTTATCAAAGTAAAATGGTGTTCAAGTAGAATGTATATCCGTTTGAAGGGTTTGGATATTTTAGTCACCATCACTTCTAATCTCTACAAGGCTCAACTTCAGATGTACTAAATCCCTGTTTAAATATCCTCCAGATGCCTCTCTAAAAGGGTTTATATAGTTTGGAGTGCTTTCCCTGTCCCTTTGAATTGGAAAGTATTGGGGGGGTAGTCTGAGTGGCTACATCAGTGACGCGGAATGCAAAGCTTTCTAAAACTTGTCTACACTTCCAAGGAGCTGTTTGGCACCCAATGAATTCTACTCTGGCATGTTTATTTCCAAGTGAAGATATTCGTATGGTAACTATGTAACCTATATAACTGACTATATACAACCAGGCCTAGTAGAACACAAAGTAAACCATGTTGCACACTTTTAGTCCTGATCACTTATGCTGATTTGCTCATGAATGGTCCCTCTGCGCCTCTGATTAATGGACAGCCCATAGGAAGTGTTCGCTGGACAGGCTCCTTGTGGAGAATGGGAGGAGGGTAAAAAAGGTGTGCTTCCAGAAGGATTGCCAGTATACTGCAGATATTGGATTTCTGTTTAGTCTCAAAGGCGCAGATATAGGCATCTGCAGTGCTTGTCGACTGGGTATGGATTATCGTAGGCAAGATCACAGGATGGTGATAGAAGTAAAAGTCAGAGAGGCATGTCCACCCACTCTCCCTTCCCCCCCCCCTCTTATCCCCCCCTCTTATCCCCCCCCCCCCCCCTCCTCCAACCCCCCATCTTCCCTATTCAACTAATTGAAGTAGATTTCGGATTACTGGTTCCATGACTGCTAGTAGATAAGGTTGGAGTTTGTGCTGTTGACTGTTTTTGTATTGTTGCAGGTTTGAAAGCACAGTGCACATCAGTAAACTGCAGGACCTCGTCAATCGCAGCAAGATGGCAAGATGTCGTGGTCGCTTTGTCTGCCCAGTCATTCTGTACAAGGGAAAAGTAAGTTCTTCAAATACAACAGTTGTGCTCACCTGACTAATTGTGTACAGAGCTTCCTTCTGAATGATTTTCAAGACAATCTGACTACCCTTTTCTCCAGGCTGCCTCATCTGCGTCAATCAAACTTCTGTTCCTCTCTGTCTCAAAGCAATTAGTTTGTTCCCTTTCTGAGAAGCT
Source organism: Calotriton arnoldi (assembly GCA_963921515.1). Taxonomy (NCBI): domain Eukaryota; kingdom Metazoa; phylum Chordata; class Amphibia; order Caudata; family Salamandridae; genus Calotriton; species Calotriton arnoldi. The sequence continues at coordinate 1,029,828 of CAWUFW010005083.1, forward strand.
ATTCATTATCTACCACTTGACGCACAGCATAACTTTGGGTTTTAGTAATGTTTGAAGGCAGTGGTCTTGTAGTCACAGAGGAAAATGAGTGAAACTTCTTATTTGTTACTCCGTGACACATTTATGAACTGCTTAGTATAAATTAACTTCCTCCTTACACTCAAACCTACTGCATCTACGGAGGTCCTTGATTATCTCAAGGAATATCTGAAAACCTCTTCCCACCCTGGCTGTAATTTGTTTACTTTGAATAAATCCTGAAAATTAATATCTGATGGTGAATTTATCTCTGCATCTTTATTCGGATTTTAGATTTTTGCCTAAAGTTAAAAGAAGTTGGCTCTCTTTGTGAGGAGATAATTGCAAGAGATGGCTTGTTGGGCTTTAAGAATGGAATACATTTAGCTATCCTAGGGCTCAGAGATGTAACATGTTGCTATCCACTGCTGTCTTTCTTGCCACACCACTGCCATGTTTTTTTTTTTTTTTGGGGGGGGGTGTGATGTATTGGGGGGGGGTATTCAGGGAGGCTTTTATTCCAGTAGAACAGATGCTGTCCCTCGGTCTTATTCTCCCAAAAGTCATTCTCGCTCTTAGCACAAGGGCCTAGTTGTTCTTGGCTGTAATATGCTGATGTCCATCCTCCATCTCTTCCAGCATTCGCCCCTGTAGGCCCTACCCGAACACCCACCCGGCCGTTCGCTATTCTGTAAAATCTGCAAGAGGTAAATGAGGACAGTCAGTTGATGTGCCAGATGGCATTCTGATTAGGAATTTGCTGCTCTCCTCTTCCTGTAGACAGTGCCAGGACTAGCAGGCAACAACTCATACTAATCTTGAGTAAAATGGCCACCAGTATCATGGAGTAGGCGAATGCAAACGCGCATGCTGATCAAGAAGGTTTTGCTAACCTATGAGAAGTGGAAGTAATGAGACCCAGCCACCAGATCCTCACTTTTGTGCTCCAAAAAAACATAATGGAGGAATCCAAGCCATGTCCGAAGTGTGTGTGCCGCAGCTCCTGTGAACAGCTACAAAAATACATTGAGCTTCCAATGATCTTCCCCTGATGCAGACGCCAAACTTTGTTTTTCTGACCCCCACCTTCTATCACAAATTTAAAAATGCAGTTATGAGGTTGAAGCCGCCTGACCAATATAAGAGTTCTCCCATCTGTGCCATTTGATCTTATTGTCCCTTCAGATTTGCTGTATTTTTACGTCTGTCGGTGGCTACTGATCAAAGAGATCCCCAAACAGCAAATTCAGTGCTCCCAAAGAGCACAACCTGGGATTTGAGTCGCCCTAAACTGGTCTCACTATCATTTAGTCATGAGGGCGCATCCGTAACTGAGATCTCCCCGATGGCATCCTTTCTATAGATTTGTGGTACAGTGAACATACCCAAGGTGATGTGTACTGTAATGCTCACGTACAAACATCATAACTAGGCACAGTGATGGATGATTACGATTGCCTTTGGTGCATCTCTCATTTGGGCAATCCTTGGATAATAGTGAATCGTATGAAAGCTACACCCAGATGAAGGGCGAATGCTGCCAACTTAGAAATGGGGACCCTTCATCCCTCTTTGCTTATCTGTCCCCAGCTGTGTTTCCAGCTTACTATTCTGAAAATAAATAAGCTACTTTTTTGTTAACATCGATTGGTTTGTTCACAAGCTCCAGACCTTTAGTAATTCGGCCTGTATCAAGGGTATTTTTTTCAAATTACTGATCCACAACTGTACTATAGACTTTTTTTTTTTACCTGTTCTCTGTTACACAACTGCGTGTGCTGTGGAGCAAGGTGCACATTCAATAGGTCTCTCTCCACGTCTCCGCTCTCTCTTCACTTCATTCTCCGTTTATCTTTCAGTGTTAGAAATGTAAATCTATTTTGCAGCAGGGCTCCAAGAGTTTAGGGTCGTCTTTCATGTCCCCACACAGTCTGTAGTGTTGTGTTAAAGGAACATTTTCTCTGAGCCTGCCAACTTTGCTATCCCATGCCCTGCACACTCGTAGCCACATACAGCCTCGACCTGCTCTCTTTCAGCCATGCTCTTACCAAACCTCTTTCCCATAACCATACAAGAAAGCAAGGTCGCAGTTGTTATGAGCTAAAACTGATCTCATGCTGCCCACCAGATCACCTTTACAATCAAGCCATAGTCCCACTTCTTGAGATCGGTTTTGTGTTTTGATCTGAGTGCCAGGGCATTCCTCCAAGGAACAATTACAATTGCAGTACAGGAAGGTAAGATGAACACCAAGTTAAGTGGGGAAAAAAATATTTATAAAATGGAAGAACAAAGTTTTTTTCGGCAGGTATGCAGTAACAATCGCATAGCAATCCTAGACTGATAAAATCTTTAATGCTGGCGACTTTCTAAAAGAAGTATTTTATCAAATGTGGCCACTGGAAGGCAGTAGAGCCCCAAAAGTACACACCCAGGAGCCTACACTTGAAGTTGCTAGTAGAGGGCAATCATGCTGGGGTGTTGACAGTTTCTGCGTGCTGCAATTTGTTTCTCCATGAAGATTTCACTGGCCTTCTGATTTACATAATCAAACACTAAGAGAGAAGAGGGTATAATGGAACTGCTCCCAGTCCCCTTGGGTAATTCGAGCTAACAATATAGGGAGTTATTCCACCTGATGCACAGGGTAGTGCATTGGATGAAAGGAGGAAAAAAGAAATCGAAATTTCTTTAAAAAGAACTCACTCACCAACCTAGTTGGTGACATGCTTCATCATAGGGTCCCCACCCGAGTGGCCGAGTGCCGCTCGGCTGTGCTACAACGCCTGATTACAGTGGAGCTGGTTTTTGGTGCAGAGTGAATAGTGGTGAAAGAAAACTTAAAACTGCCTTTATTGCTCCCTAAGATTTTTATAATGGTGCAATAAGGCAAGTTTAAAACCAAGGGGGATGTCCTGTCGGGTATAATTTGGCCCGTGACATCCAATGTGTGAAATAAGTGACAAAACTACGGTCTACATGTTTCCGCCTCAGTTTGCATAATCGCGAGGCTTTCTTCAGGACCAACAATGACACGAGAGGTATGCAAACTCTAAGGTGCACCCGTCCCTGTGACACAATGAAACCGCACACTTACAGTTTTAACTTCTCCGCATTCTCTGAAAAGTAAATGGAATCTGTGGGAAACAAGAACAGATGACAGTAAAAAGTAATTCACACTCTGAAAGGTATTGATTCAAACGGGTGCGAACAACCGTGCTTTCATCCGTGCCGTTCGATGTGCTCTCTCGATTAAGGTGCATTTTACCTTTTGTGGACTCGTGGTGCGCACCCACACGTTTAGCTGTAAAACAGTGGAAAATGGCTCAATTGCCACACGTAATCAATGTAGTGTGGGCGTTACAGTGACTTCTGTAACATCCATTCATTGAGGATAGCGACTAGTGAAGTTACTTGGTAGACTGTGCAAAGTGATTGAAACACCATGAGTGAGGTGTCTCCGCAAGGACAAACACTGAGGAGAAAAGGACTTGAAGTCCCCGGCTTACATGGGATATCGATATATCCTGCCTCATGAACCCCGTCGGGGGAGGGGGGGGCGGCGTTGGCTATAGTCCAACTCTGTGGGTAGACAACATGGGGAGACAAAGAAGTAAATAAAAATTGACCGGCGTGTGCAATACAAGAGCGAATCAATGCTCCAGACCGGTTTTAAACTTACTTTGTCAAGCACAATCACCCTTCTTGTGCACCTAATCTGTGCCCTGCCTGGGATCCCGACGATGACTGTGTGCGGGAACCGGGCGTCTTTGAATGCTACTGCAGCTTTGACGTACACGCGCGGGGTGGCTCTTCGCGTAACTTGATCACGTGTTCATAGTTTTCCCCGGGTTTGTCGAGCGTTAACCCTTTGGGTCCCGTTTATTCAAAATGTCTATAACTTTAATCTCACTACGTCCCAACAGCCGGGACTGCCATATTAAGTAAAGGATAACTATCTGATGATTGTAATGTTCGCACGGGTACGTGAGTATGATTGAAGTAATAGTGCATACCATCACAGTAGTGGTCGAATACCGATTGTGTCCCGTTGCGCTGGCAGCTAAAGGTGGTCATATTAACAGCAGAGCACTCAAACAACAGTGGGGGCAGTGTAAGCTGCATACAGGATCTCCTGGTCAATATCTCTTCAATGGGCTAAGTTGCGCAAGGAACTGTAATACCCGATAACCTCTCTGGTGGTAATGAAGTGAAGTCGAGGATATCTGGTTTGAGTGTTTCTTGCAACCTTCGTTTCAAATGGAACAGTATAAATGGCATTGTGTCAAAAAAGGGGGCCCTAGTTTTGAGTCGGCGAGTTACACGGGATATTATCATTTAACCCTTGTTTCTGTGTGGACAGCCTGTATATCCAACGTTGTTCTTTCTCTAATGGCAGTCGTGGAGTGTTGGCCCTGCTTCTGATCTGTTCGATAATCGTCCATCTTAGATCATTCGTTGTGTGATTTGACTGTAAAAAGTGTTCTGTCATTTTCGTAGTACTTTTCTTACACCGAATATTACTACGGTGTTCGCAAATCCGTTGCTTCACTTTCCTACTCGTCATCCCCACATATCTTAAACCGCAGGGGCAAGTGATAAGATATTCTACACTCGTAGAGTTGCCATTTGTGTGCGCTTTGAGTGTCCAGCTTTTCAGGTGCCAGGTCGAGATTTTTAGCTGGAGTGCTTAAATGGCATACACTGCAGTTCCCGCAAGGAAAGTGTCAGATGACATTGGGAAGGCCCCAGGCATTTAGTACAGTGGAGGTACATTCTTTCTCTACGATCCTCTGGCGGGTGGAGACTAAACTATCTTTTAGGCTCCTTGCCCTCTTAAAAGGAAAAAAGAGGTTTTTTCCCCATTTCAATGAGCCAGTGTGCAACATTTTCCAATGTTTGTTGATGGATTTGGTCACCTCGGTAGACACTGTGCTATAGGTGGTTACACAGGTGAGTGGAATGTCATTGTTAGGTTTGACTCTTTCCTCTAACAGAGCCTCTTGTGGTTGATTTCTAGCACGTTTCTGGCATTTGGTCAATATTTTCTCAGGGTACCCCCGGTTCACGAGTTTCTGCGAGAGGTCCGCTGCTTGATTTTTATAGTCCGTAAGTTTACTACAATTTCTCCTCAGCCTCAAGTATTGACCATAAGGCAAGTTTTCCCTAAGAGCACTTGGGTGAAAACTATCAAATTTAAGGAGATTATTTTTGGCAGTTGGTTTATGATGAGTTTTGGTTTCCAATCTGCCTTGTTCCTTTGAGATCTTTATGTCAAGGAAAACCATTTCAAGTTCATCAAAGGAGTGTGTGAATTTAAGGTTTGGATCACAGTTGTTGATCCATAGAAAAAAGTCAGATAATTCCGAAGTCTGTCCTTGCCAAATGACAAGAACGTCATCGATTAGATCTCTTCCAAAAGGAGACATATGTACGGAAAGGGTTAGTTTAGTTGAGGATACATCGTTGTTCGAAGTTTTCCACATATAACCCTGCCACACTCTGGGCAAAGGTGCTCCCCATCGAAGTGCCATTCACTTGAAGGAATAAATCCCCTTCAAACTCAAAGTTTTCTTTGAGCGCCAATTTGGCACATTCGATTATGAAGTATCTGGGCGTTTTGTATTCCCAGTTGGTTTCAGCTAAGGCCTTGCTGATCACTTCAATAGAGTCATCTTGAGGGAGACTTGTGTGCAGGCTTTCTATATCCAAGCTGACTAAGATAGTATGGTCATTATCCACATTGATGTCTTTTAGCAGGTTTAACAAACTCTTGCGCAACTTATCCCATTGAAGAGATATTGACCAGGAGATCCTGTATGCAGCTTACACTGCCCCCGCTGTTTGAGTGCTCTGCTGTTAATATGACCACGTTTAGCTGCCAGCGCAACAGGACACAATCTGTATTTGACCACTACTGTGATGGTATGCACTATTACTTCAATCACACTCATGTACCCGTGCGAACATTACAATCATCAGATAGTTATCCTTTACTTAATATGGCAATCCCGGCTGTTGGGACGTAGTGAGATTAAAGTTATAGACATTTTGAATAAACAGGACCCAAAGGGTTAACGCTCGACAAACCCGGGGAAAACTATGAACACGTGATCACGTTACGCGAAGCGCCACCGCGCGCGTGTACGTCAAAGCTGTAGTAGCATTCAAAGATGCCCGGTTCCCGCACACAGTCATCGTCTGGATCCCGGGCAGGGCACAGATTAGGTGCACAAGGAGGGTGATTGCGCTTGACAAAGTAAGTTTAAAACCGGTCTGGAGCATTGGTATTGCACACGCCGGTCAATTTTTATTTACTTCTTTGTCTCCCCATGTTGCCTACCCACAGGGTTTGACTATAGCCAACGCCCCCCCGACGGGATTCATGAGGCAGGATATATCGCGATCCCATGTAAGCCGGGGACTTCAAGTCCTTTTCTCCTCAGTGTTTGTCCTTGCGGAGACACCTCACTCATGGGGTTTCAATCACTTTGCACAGTCTACCAAGTAACTTCACTAGTCGCTTTCCTCAATGAATGGATGTTACGGAAGTCACTGTAACGCCCACACTATATTGATTACGTGTAACAATTGAGCCATTTTCCACGGTTTTACAGCTAAACGCGTGGGTGCGCACCACGAGTCCACTAAAGGTAAAATGCACCTTAATCGAGAGAGCGCATCGAACGGCACGGATGAAAGCACGGTTGTTCGCACCTGTTTGAATCAATACCTTTCAGAGTGTGAATTAGTTTTTACTGTTATCTGTTCTTGTTTCCCACAGATTCCATTTACTTTTCAGAGAATGCTGAGAAGTTAAAACCGTAAGTGTGCGGTTTCATTGTGACACAGGGACGGGTGCACCTTGGCGTGTGCATACCTCTCGTGTCATTGTTGGTCCTGAAGAAAGCCTCACGATTATGCAAACTGAGGTTGAAACATGTAGACCGTAGTTTTGTCACTTATTTCACACATTGGATGTCACGGGCCAAATTATACCTGACAGGACATCCCCCTTGGTTTTAAACTTGCCTTATTGCACCATTATAAAAATCTTAGGGAGCAATAAAGGCAGTTTTAAGTTTTCTTTCACCACTATTCACTCTGCACCAAAAACCAGCTCTACTGTAATCTGGCGTTGTAGCACAGCCGAGCGGCACTCGGCCACTCGGGTGGGGACCCTATGATGAAGCATGTCACCAACTAGGTGGGTGAGTGAGGGTTCTTTTTTAAAAGAAATTTCGATTTCTTTTTTCCTCCTTTCTTCCAATGCACTACCCTGTGCATCAGGTGGAATAACTCCCTATATTTGTTAGCTTCGGATTTACATGCCAGAGCTGCAGGGATTTTTTTTTTTTAAGCAGTTACTTTTGTTTGGTTCCTTTTAGATTGCTCATAAGAGAACTTATCCTCCTAAACAAAGTGGTTCACAGGGTTTCTCTCCATTGGGAAATATGCCACCATCGTTGTAATTTCTGGGGATTACTATAGGTCAGCCACAGGCTTACTTTCTAACTCTGCCTTCTCAGCTTCTAGGCACTTCAGAAGCCACTTCCACAGCAGATAGAGCTAGTCTCAGCAGACAGATGGTACAAGGTCACTCAGTAATCCCAGTATTTCCCGTCAAGTGATAATCCTTCAAAGACCTCTTGCACACTGGACCATCTCCAAACACATGAATTTCAGTGACTGAAGAACCTTCTCGCTCTCAGCATGCAAAACATCCATCAGTACCGTAGATTGGCTCAAAGAACAAATCCTTGCAGCAAATCTCTGGTCCTGTCTAATAAACACTCCAGTCTGAGTTCAGGTCAGCAAGTAGCAGACCGCTGTACTACAAACCGGCAAGGAAGGCTTCCTCTTTCTACTGTGTCCAAGCTGGATCTGAAGGGCAGATGTCTCGAGCAAGATGGCTAATTGGCCAACTTGGGTGCCATTGGAGGCTGTCCCGTTTAAACAAAAAACAGTGGTTCCTGTGGACACTTGATGATTAATATCACAATATAATTCTTAGCACAATCGCAGTTAACTAGGAGTCTATCAATGTCGGAGAAAGAAGAACATGTAACACAGGAGGTATAGAGAAACCAGCTGTTTTATATATGAAGATTCACATATTTGTTATAAATATATCAGTGTTAAGTGTCCCAAGTGGAAAAAAAGGATGAAACCTATAAGTATCAATTGTAACTTTTGTGACATAAAAACAAGGTTTCAATGTTGTTACAGAAAACGACCATTCAATGGATGCACAATCAATGTTAACAGTTTCCTAGTTTAATAGTAGGGACTGGGATTGACTGACATATATATTTATAAAGCGCACTATTGCCGAGGCGTCTTGGCGCTGAGGTGAGTGAAAGCCAGGCATACGCTGACATATCTAGAGCTTGGCGAAGAGCCATGTTTTTATCATTTTCCTGAAGAGAGTCCTGTTGGACTGTAGTCGGATCTGTACGGGGAGGGAGTTCCACAGTTTGGCCGCTTGGTATGAGAACCCCTTTCCTCCCCATCTGGCTCTTCTTATCTTAGGGGTACGTACCAGTCCAGCATTGGTGGACCTGAGACAGCGTGGTGGCACATACCGGGGAAGTAGGAGTTGAATATCCGCAGCACCTCCTCCATACAGAGCTTTATGCACTAGGCAGAGGGCCTTGAAATCCACTCGCCGCCGAACTGGAAGCCAGTGGAGCTGCTTAATAATAGCGGATGTGGGATGATGTTTGGGTAAATCAAGCAGTACCCTAGCGGCCGCATTCTGAAGTGACTGGAGCTTGGTGATCTGCCCTGTGTCGGCTCCTAAGTATAGAGCGTTGCAGTAATCCACTCTAGAGAGAACTAAGGCTCCGACTACCGTTTTCCTTAGTGGAAATGGGATAAATGGAAGAATTTTACGCAGAACTTTCAGCGTAAAGAAGCAAGCAGAGGAGACTTGATTTATTTGTGGAGTGAGCGTTTGATCTTTATCAATCAGAAAGCCTAGGTTCCTGGCCTTGGGGACAGGACACGTCCCAGCCTCAGGGGGCCACCATAGTTGGCTCCATACTGAAGGTTTCTGACCAAACTCGACGACCTCAGTTTTTTCAGTGTTCAGCTTTAAAAAAATTGGTTTGGATTGGTTCGTTTTCAAATTGTCGCCGCGTTTCGACCCAATAACCAATGTGCGGTCTCATCAGGATCTATCAATGTAGGGACACCTGCAAGATGATAATCAATGTATCAGGAAAGCATTGTGAGGAAGGACAGCTTGTCTTATTTGCTGAAAGCACAGATTGGTCTACCTGTGGATGACTGACAGTGAGTGAGGGGAACACCTGTGGGAGTGTAGGGTGGTTAAGGATACTCACATAGGGCCCGGCCGGGCACTGTGTGGAAAAAAATAGACATAAAAAAGGAATGGTTACACTGGGATAGTGTATCACAATATTATGCTACTGACTAGCATAAGCACTTGTGTCACTTACCCTATGGAGGGGCGGGTACTGGCAGTCACAGATATGCGAGATGGTCACGAAAGGAATCCTACATCCAAGAAGGGTGTCTGTAATAATATCTTAACACCCTATTAGATGCCTCGTACCATGTGCTGTGATCAAGGAGTTAAATATTGAAGGGCTCTCTGACCGCATGAATGGACAAGGTCCAAAGATAAAGAAGGGCCTTGAAATACTCAGGGAAATGTCAATCCGTTTCTGTAGTGATTCCTACAAAATACATGAATGTAATGAGCAGAATCAGCCTTCTATGAAAGAAGCCTGTGCGTGCATGTACGTCTCTTACCGGTATTCATGAAGTCAATGTAGAAATCGGACTCCATCTGTAGTGGAAACATTCCCGGCTTGGATTCACTGGAGAACTGCTCTCGTCTGTCTCTGCTTGTTAAATGGCAAGAACAACGCTGTTCTGTCCCAGCCCCAAGAATTTTCAAATGTCCATGGTCCAAACGATTGCTTCACACTTCATTGTAATAGGAGTCCTCCCCTTAGAGGCCTGTCACCCCATTGCACAGGATCTTCTAAACCAATTAAACATTGATTGTTTTCCTAAAATCAAGGCCGCACCCTTCACTTTCAAATCTCTCTCAATGGCCTCCAGCACTGCACACTCCAGAACTATTCCTGTGCTTCTGGGGCCCCTCAGTTGAAGACTGATGGAATTGAAATTCAGTGTAAGGGTTAGTGTTACCGTAAATACACATTAATAACCATTAAAATGCAAGTCTAGTTATCTCAGTAACCATGATAGTTAACGTTAGTCTTAAAATTATTTTGAAATATGTTAACTGTTAGAACATGTTGTATAACTGTATTCTAATTACGCTTGGGGTTAGAGCAAGAATTGTTATAGTGGAAGTTAATGTGATTTAAATCTTACATTAGTTGTAGGATCATCAAAAGTAGAGCAGTTACTAATCTAACATAGGGATGGGCAATTCAGTGACTGTAGGACAATATAAATGGATAAAGTAACGTTTATTTCATTGATGGCAACAGGAAGGAGAGGTAGGACAAAGTAAAGATCTATTAAATATGTAGAGAAGTAAGAGTGGTCAAAGTAAGGACATGCAACCTAATCAACTGAGTTTCCAACAGCGGTCAAAGACCATCGTTTGTGATGCAGCAGTGTCCACCATGGGCGTGTGCTGTTGAGCCTTTCTCGTCTCCTCACCCTTCTCTCATGATCCAGCAAGGCCCATCTCCTGTTCTCTCATTTATATATCTTCCCCCCCCCCCCCCCCACCCCACCAACATGTTACCAGATTTGAAGTGGGTGCAGGGTGGGGCATTTAGGCCCAATAAGTTCCTCTGTTCTCCAGAGGCCAGACAAGAACTAGATTTGACATCTCGATCCCAGCATCACGTTGGGTGACGACAAAGGTCACACTCACTGCAGCAAAGGATTCTCGTTTGTTCAAAATTTGCCTTTGTTTGTAATTTTCATATTCTTGAATGTCTAAACGTGTATGGTCAAATTTCAGTTCCTCCACACACCTCACTTAGTTCTAATTAATTCTATGTCCGCAAGCCTATGCTGGAACCTGTTCCTGTTTTTAGTATTTGTTTCCTCTCTTCGACAAGGTCAATTTGGTCACCTCCAGCTTCTGACTGTATATGGCAAACCAAAGGACCGCTTAGCCTTTGGGGACAGTTTGCATATTATTATTTTTTTAATACTAGGATTGCAGAGGGGTGGGGGTAGGGGAATGGAATCCCATGTAATGTTTGCATCGCAGCTTCAACTTCCTTGAATATAACAAATGAGCACTTGCGCTCCCACTCCCGGTGTAGATTTAAAGATTATATAGTCTTTAAAAATCTACCATCAAGTTTTTTTGTCCTTGTGGGGTCCCCTTATTTACCCCCCCCCCGACTTTTAAAGTCCAAGCAGATTTTAGCTCCTTTTAAAAAAAAGTTTATAAAATGCCCTTATTTTCTCACCCCTTTCGGACTGCACATTGATTATATTATTTCCGCTTGTGCAGCTTCTGCTTTTCCTCATATTGTACTTTTTTCTTTGAACAATTTTTTATGAAATCGTTGCCGTCATAGAACATGACTGACTTTCAGTGCAGTGTGTCTTTAGTCAGACGGTGACACACTTGCCGGTGACTTAGTACAGCCCATGCACGCTTAGGACTTGAAGCTTCCTCACGGCCAGTGGGAGCATGACCTCATCAAGCGCATCAGCCTTGCGACCATCCTTCACGTGTGCTCTTAGTCCATCTTAGCCTTGCATTTCTCAGTACGACGGTTGCAGATGCTGGAAATACTGAAGTTCCAAACCATGTATTGCAGGTATCGTTCACTCTTGAAGTGTTCTTTCTGTGCTGTCGCTCACCAAGGAACCAATGCCTATTGGATATCTTGACTCTTATCATTGGCTGGCTGTGCTCTCCCCTCTGGACCAGTAAACATTGTGTTGCAGATATCTTTGACTCTTAATTGGATCTCTGTGCACTTATCTTGGGACAAGGAAACAATGTATTGCAGATTTCGTTCACGCTTGTAGTGGGCTCTCTGTGTTGTCACTTACCAAGGAAACCATGCCTTCCACTCTTGTCATTGGCTGTCCATGCTCTTGCTGACCTTGGTGCAAGGAATCCATGTATTGCAGATTTCTTTGACCCTTGTCGTTGGCTGTCTGTGCTCTTAGCCGGTTTGACATTGATGTTGGGGATAAACAAATAGATGTGATTGTTCTTTAGGTCTTTAAATTCTCACTTTTTGTTGCTCCCTTTCTTGCTTTGTAACTGCATTGGACTTATCTGCAAACCATGTTTATTGAATAACTTATGTGAGTTCTTTTTAAGAAAGTTTTATGTCTTTAGTATTTTGTCTTGCAACAACGTAATTGAAAATGGTTATATTCTTACTTTGCAGCACATTTGCCGGTCGGCAACACTTGCAGGATGGGGTGAGCTCTATGGACGAACAGGGTACAATTATATATTCTCAGGTAGGACTACATTCAGTATGTATTGCACACCTGCGGGAGGGATTAGGAATATGTGCCCTGGACATGAACAGTGCATTTGGTTTTTAGTTCCATGTGTGTGAATGTTTAATGCGATCCCTTAAGCGTCACGTGAACGTCCATCAAAAACTGGCTTAAACTGTGCAAACCTTTCAGCACCTCTGCCAACTTGCATATTGCCACATATACAAATGAAAATAAGGTCGATGAGGACCGTGGGAGGGGAGTGCATATTTCTCTTTAAGACGACCAGTACCAGGAATTCTCACATGGAGGCAAACAATACAGTGTCCACACATCAAAGACTCTCGAGGGCATGCACGTTGCCCAGTCTCAAAAGGGGTAAGCAGTAGTTATGGCTTTCTGCAACTACCAAAGGACGGAAGTTGAACTGTAAGAAGCTGGCCTCTAAATCACCCCTTTTAGTCTCCACCCCAGAAGTGGCCTTGCTGTGGCTTAGCCCCCAACTGACCCCTTTGTGACCCTGTCCTGGTGACTGACAGAGGCTTTATATGACAAAAGTGCAGTGCTGCTCGCCCGCCCGCCAGCTGAGTTCACTACTTGAAACTCCGGGAACCACTTTCTTACCTAAAAGTTGGATATTAACGTAGTGGCAAATAGGAGAAGTCACTAAGCGGGTTTCATTAAATTGTAGTAAAATGCTTGAATTCACGAATACGTTTAGTCCTTATATATACATTTAAACCCTGTTTCCATGTTACAGGAAAAGGTTTGACGTCTTTCAATGTTTTGGGAGCATGTTGGCCACAAAATGAACTGTGGAAGAATGTTCGTTATTGAGATATTGGAAAAATGTGAAATACTTTAAGGAAAAAAATATTTGACATGTCTTATGTCTCTTAAGCCCTGCTGGCATCTAGTTAATTTTCACTGTACAAGGCGTTGCCTCACATTTGTGCGTGGTACACTTCAGCAGTATGCAGTATCTTGAGCTGCATAAATAAATACACTGTTCTTTGACAGTTTCAATGCTGCAAGAGACCTGGTCAGGGAGAGTCCCTGGGTTGATGGTTTAGTTGTAATCAGTGAGTTTGCAACCCCCCCCCCAGTGTCCTCTGGTCGAGCCACAGGAGAGTTGCTGGCTCTTGTTTAAATTCGTACTGTTAAGCACGGTACCTGTTACAACATGTGCCTGGCTATTAGCTTGTTTGATCCTGCTGATAAACGATGTTAGTGTTGAATATTTGCTGATATGTTTAAATATTTATATCCCTCCTAATTCCGATGTGTTTGAGACGGAGTTAGCGATGCTGGAACAGGATCTAACATTGGTTTACTGTAGCTTTGCATCTGCATTTTTAGCAGGAGACTTCAACTTAAAAGTCCCTCTTAGTGTTTTTGATGAGTGTCTATGATGCAATAAGTTGCCATGGTATTCCATCTGCCTTATGCCCTACAAAGAACCTTTCTTTAAAGGCAACAGTATTTGCATTTGCCCTTGCTCAGCTCAATCTAGTGAATCTTAATGGACGCTTTCAGAGCTACAGTCTGGCAAGACAATCCTTTAGGTATGGTAGGAATGGAAGTCTTATTGACTATTTTTTTAATTTTATTTATTTCTGTAGTGCATTTTGGTGACCTGTGTTACTTTGAGTTAAGGGACTTCGGATGGAGTGACTACTTTGCAATGGAAATGAGTATCTTGCCAAATCCCTTACTCTAGTAGGGAGTAGATGGTTGATTTTCCCTTTGCTTATAATAAGAGAACAAGCTGCTTTCTATCGCTGGAGATAAATTATACAATTTAGAAAAAATCCAAATTAAGGTTGATCTAGCACCGGCAGATGGAAAGGGAATAAACTGCTATGAGTTTATGATGAATGAAATTCAATCTCTTAAAGTCCATCTCACCGAAAAGAGCCATAGAAAAATTCCAAACAGGGTGGTTTGATGAATGTTGCTCTCTACAATGGGCAGTTAATCAAGCTAAACAATTAATTTTTGTAGGAGGTGAGGGTAGGTACTATCAGGATTGGAGGTGCCTAAAAAGGACCATCTACCTAGTGTGTTCCCAGAAATGGAAGTTTTTTATGCGAGTAATTGGAGTAAAATGCGGTATGCGATTGGAAAATGAAATTCCTGTTTATTCTGGTGGTTGGTGAATAATGTCCACCAGAAATCACCGTCTGAATTAGTAGCTCCGGTCTGCGCAGCGGGCAGCGTTTATTATGGATCTGTATAAGCTGCCGGAGAAGAATGGAAGAAGCGACAATGATGCAGATCAATTGGATTGTTCAAATCTTCTCCAGATTCAAGAAACGGGCATCGTAGTAAATATTATTGGAAATATGAAGTCGTCTCGGGCAGGTGGCTCATCTATAAGGCAAACCAATTATGGTGGTCTAACGTTCTAAGTCCTTTCTTTAAATGGGTCTCAAAGCATGGTGGTAATACTAGAATCCTGGCGAGGGCCTAAAATTAAACCCATCTAAGAAGGAGCCCATAATGACCCTGCTAATTATCGGCTGATATCTGTCCTCGATATGACGTCTAAGATCCATGCCCAAACATTACTGATGGCTTTAAACGCCTAGGCCTTTGGCAGTAGGCTCATCCCGCTAGAGCAAGGAGTTTCAGGCCAGGCTATTCCACAGTAGTCACTGCTTTACCCTAAGGGGTGCTACGTGGAGAGCAGTTGGGTCAGGAGGAAATCTGTTGCTGTTTTGTGGATTTCAAGACAGCCTGGCTCCTGCGAGATGTTGGCAGGTTGGGGTACTGACTAAGGTCTTTTAAAAATAATACAGTGACTGCATGCGAATAACTGGGTGCATATTTATCTAACAGATACAATCTCGGTGAATAACGGCCCGCTGCATGATTGTGTGTTAGTCCCCTTCTTTTTTTAACCTTTTTTATCGCGGACCTTCCTGAGATAATTGGCAGCTCAAATTCCTTCTCCCCAAAAATAGGTGTGGTGCATATACATTGTCTGATGTATACTGAAGACTTGGTCCCGATGCACTACACCCAGATAGGGTTGAAGCAAAAATGAGAAACTCTGCAAGCTTAATGCAGAAAGAACTCCCTCACGATAAATGTATAGAAAAGTAAAACCTTGATTGGGGGGGGGGGGGTGGAACCTTTAGTGTTTGTGATCAAAATACGGGATTGTCTCGGTATTGTCCTGTCTGAAAATACTTTCAGGGCAAATGCCCTGAAGAGGCACCTTAATGAAAAAGCCACATTAACCTCTGAAATAGTTGAATAATATTGTTTAGCCTCCAAAAGCTCAGTGGCCCATTCTCTGGAGTTTTTTGGACTTGCCCCACGTCCCGGAAAGCTGGTTGAGATGTACTGTCTTTTAAGTAGGTATTGACCCATGCTGGAGATTTGCTGGTTTTAAAACAGAATTTTGAGTAATAACGGCTAATGTTACTGATCTTTAAAAATAAGGTATTCTGTTGTAAGTTAGTTTTTAGATTGTACCCTCTTTCTAAGTGATAGGAAAAAGTTCTTGCACCCCCCTTTTTTTAAGGACTAGCGAACCTATATACACACTATATACTTAAACGGTTGAGTTCCGTACAGTAGTGACTATTGATTTATGCAGTGGCATACAAAAGACGGTTTTGTTTCATATGAATAAAGCAATCATCCCATTATTTGACGTCAGCAGAGATCTTTTATTTGTAGATCTTGTTCGCTGTTCATGTGGCCAACACTTGTTTCGTCGGTTTAGCAACTTCGTCAGGGCTACAACAAGTAAGACACAATTCAAGGATACAAAATCTACCAAGAACAGTAGCCTAATACATTTAGGCAAATCCATCACCAACATGCGTGAAAGGGTGACTGTCTTGTATAGTATCATTGGCATACATATAACCAAATGTGAAAAGGCATAGGTGCAACATGGTGGTCATACCGGATAGCATTTCTAGGATTTACATATCCTTAAAAACAAAGGTTTGTTAAACGAGGTATTCATGTTTATCTAGGCCTTAGAGCCTACGGAATTCACACGTAACAGTTGAGCTAAGGCTACTTATAGTATTCCGTAATAGCATTTGTGAGGAAAGATTCAGATACAGTAAAATGATGAGAGAAAGATATTGCACTAAGGAGAGTGGCAAAGACAAGGGGGAAAAAGGGAACTTATAAGAATCCTTATAGCCCAGTGCTGTACTTATGGTGTGTGCTCAAGTATCAATTAGTCAAGTACCTGTTAGTTATGGCGCAAAGTCTGTTTAGAGGCACGTTACGTTGCAGGTCAGTAAGCCACATGTAAAGTAATTCTGCTGTACTGTTTGGTTAGATATTAGTGGACAGTCAGTCATCTGAAGGGAATCAAATAAAATAGCGTCATGAAATATGTTCCGCATTGGTAATAGCGAGACTAAGGTAAGTGGAGCTCCCAGTATGCTGTAGGGTAACTGCAATATGTCCCCTATAATGCACTTAGTTCAGCTGGTGGCAGATGACCTATCAGTAAGTCAATCTCGCATAAGTGCATCCGTCCCGAATGATCTAGAGCAAGTTAAAGACTTATTTAACTTGAGGTTATCTTATATAGAGATCTTGAATCCGTGGCGCCTACCTTAGATAACAAACATGTGTTTGTCTATATGTTGAGATAATGAGTAATGTGCTATATCCTCTGTTGCGTTAATGTCTTGAGGTAAAGAAGAGTCGAGATACCTTAAATGTTGTAAGTGTTTAAAGCGTCTGTCTCGCAGTATCGGAGAACAGGCAATTAAACCAAAACCCGTAAAACAACTCACCAGTATTTGGTAAGTTCTGGCAGTCCCAGCGTATTAGTGTAATGTGCTATATCTTCGGTTGCGTAAAGGTCTAGAGGTTAAAAAAAAGTCGAGATATAACGTTTAAGATAAGTTATTTAAAAGCGTCTCTCGCACTAGAGAGAAAAAAAAAACAGTTCAACCAAAACCCGTTAAGCAACTCACCAGTTTTTGATAAGTTCTGGCAGCCCCAGGGATTAAAGGACAAAACGGCACGGGAGTCCGAGTACGGTCCCTAGTATGTAAAAGCCAAAGCTAGAATAGTACAGTCAAAAAACGGTACGAGTAGAGAAAAGGTACATTATCCCTAGCTGAAGCGCTGCTCACTTCTAGGTTACTTTTCGTAACATGACCCCTCGGTGTACGGCGTTAAATACGGGCGCCATGTCTGACTTCACGTGTTTATGTGAGGCAATGGAGAAGACGGACTAGCAGAGTGTTCGCAAGTGCCCTTCCTTAGGTGGGCGCCATCTTGGAGTGATATATATATATATATTATCGCCAGGTATAGGGTTTATTGAAGGAATAAGAGGTGTATTAGGCGAGCAACAGTAAAGGTTGCAGTCGGATGGTAGTTATACACCGTAACTAAGTGATTACTGTATATAAAATACATAATGCATATAGCATGTATAAACCATATTCGGTTTTAACCAAACTGCGCCATATTTGTGGTAAAAGTTTTGACATTGCATTACTGTTGCGTATGGTGATCAGTTAGTTAGAGAGGGAGGTAGAGTACTTAGTTCCCCAGAGTACGCAAATCGTATACTAACCCAAAGTCTCCAAAGGGAGAGGTTAGCTTTTTTTTTTTTTTTTAATATGAGTGCGTAGATAAGGCTATAAGGACAGATAAGTTAAGGCAAGGAGACAGTAAAGGTCATTTGGGTGCAGAGACCGGTACAGAGGGCATAATAGATGCTGTTAAAATTGTGACATCTCTAACCAAGTATAGCTAAGAAAACATCCGCACACTGTAAGTATAGCTAGTATACTTAATTTCTTGTACACAGTTTACAGATTGGTATAATAAACCAATATATTTCAGAAGCAGGGATACCACAAACACCCACATGTATAGGTGTGTCAGAGCACACGTTGGCATTCGTGTTTTATCATAGTTAACTGGTCCCATACACGGTGCAGGTTACAGCAATGGTTTAATTCGTCACCAAGGAAATATTGCAGTTCATGATCGATGTTTAACCCGATTTCCACATATCTCAATCTTAGTATCCACATTGCCTCCATGCGTCGTAAGCAAAGTTCCCTGTTACCTCCATGTGGGTCCCTAGTCACATGGTCTATGCCACAGAATCTAAAGTTCTTATATCCTTGTTGTGACGCCCATTCCATGGCATGGGTAGCAATAGGGTATCGATTGTCATTTGACTTAATTGCCCTCATATGTTCTCCCACCCTATCTTTTAGGCACCTTATTGTACTGCCCACATATGCTCTATCGCATTTGCAAAAGATAAGGTACACAACATATTTAGTGTTACACGTGATGTTATGTGTAATGTTAAATTTACCCACATCTTTAACCGTAAATTGCTTGGTTTTGTACATCGCTTGTCTGCACATCCCACAGTGCCCACAGTTGTAGAAGCCAGGCATGTGCATTGTAAGCCAATTTTGTTTGGGTATGGGTTTGGGGTAGCTTGGACTGAGGAGGCTTCTGAGAGTTCTTCCCCTTTGGAAAGTGATGTTGGGTCTTTCAGGGATATGATCTTTTAGCAGTCGATCTGTAGTTAATAGATGCCAGTGTTTTTGTAAGTATTTCCTGAATTGAGGTGAAAGTCTATTGTAGTCTGTTATAAGTCTCACTCCATTGCGTTCAGTTTGTTTTCGTTGTTTATCGGAGAGTGTCCCTGATCTACTTGTCTTGTTAATACGTTTTCTGGCTGCGGTCAGCACCTGGTTACTGTAACCCCTAGGGAGGAACCTCCTCTCCATTTCATTGAGTACAGTCTCACATTCCTTGTCCTTGCTGCAATTGCGTCTGGCCCTGGTCATCTCCCCAGAGGGGATAGCATCAATTTGACATTTAGGATGTGCACTCGATGCGTGCAGCACTGAGTTGCACGATGTTGGTTTACGAAAGAGTCTGCTCTCTATTTTGTTGTTGTCAATGTATAGTTCCACGTCAAGAAATACCATGTTATCCCTGCTGTACTGATATGTGAAACTAATATTGCACGTGTCACTGTTGAGATGTACAAAAGTCTTTTAGTCGTTCCATGCTTCCAGTCCAGATCATTAGACAGTCGTCTATATAACGACCCCAGTAATGGATATTATCGTTACAGGGCATGCCCTTAGTACCCCAGATCAGCTCCCTCTCCAGCCACCCCGTGAAGAGGCAGGCGTACGAGGGAGCAAATTTGGAACCCATCGCGGTCCCCTGAAGTTGTCGGTACCACACATCTTTGAATAGAAACACGTTATTTGTCAAGATAAGCTCTGTCATCTGAAGCAGCATGTCAGTATGTTGCCAAAAACTCGCTTATCTTTGACTCAAAGTGTGTCTCAATGCTGCCAGTCCATAGTTATGTTCAATACTCGTATAGAGTGAGACCACGTCTAAGGGGACCATCATGCCTGGTTCCCATGTAATATCTGCTAGTAAGTTTAGTATGTGCTTGGTGTCCTGTACATAGGAAGGTAAATTCTTTATGAAAGGTTGCAAAAACACATCCACGTATTCTGATAAGTGCTCTGTGGGGCCCCAAATGCCCGAGATAATCGGTCTACCTGGAGGGAATGGTAGATTTTTGTGCACCTTCGGGCGTGTGTATATGCATGGGTGTCTGGGCTGGTCCACATGCAGGAACAGAAATTCATCTTCATTAAGTAGGCAGTTATCATGCCGTTTCTTAAGGTTCTGGTTGATCAAGGTGGTTAGTTTGAAAATTGGATCGAATCAAGACATTAACGCAACAGAAGATATAGCACATTACTCTCTGCAGAGGTCTGAGACAGCGAGAGGTGTTCCATACAGGCCAGCTGCTTTGCGGTCTGGCTCATTGGGGCTTCTCTCTATTGCAGTCCGGGAAAGGACTTAAGGGGCGGAGGAGCCAGTCCGCACGGCGAGCGCTCTGTGGCAGTATCGGGGCCCTGTTCACGGGGGCTTCTCCTG
The DNA here is from genome assembly GCA_963921515.1 of Calotriton arnoldi. NCBI lineage: Eukaryota > Metazoa > Chordata > Amphibia > Caudata > Salamandridae > Calotriton > Calotriton arnoldi. The sequence continues at coordinate 1,050,222 of CAWUFW010005083.1, forward strand.
AAAACAGTTCGGGAAGGGTATAAGGAACGGAGCCATTCCGCACTGAGCGTACTGTTGGCTTCGCCGGGGCCGTCACATTGGGGCTTCCGTGAATGCAGTTCCTATCGGGAAAGATAGGAGAAGCGGAGTTTGTCTGCACTGTGAGCACTCTGCGAGATCACTAACGAGTGATACGATCCGAAACCTATTTGCGCTGAACAAGACGCCCTCACGAGGGTTTCCCGGACGAAGCCTTTAGTCCGACTCCGCCCCCAACAGGCACGGTGCCAATTAAACTCAAATGAAACAGCCGTCCGTTCTGGATCGGGAGCGGCTAGGACGGTCTGGGCTTTTGCCTGATCGACAACGTGTATGCATGTTTATGCTGTATGTTTGGCGGCGAGATCATCTACACATGGGGGCTGCGTGCTCGTTGATTTTACCGCATTTGCACAAATACATGCTGACACTCCACATTTCAGGACCCCACATCTTCTTGCTGGGGAATTTATTAGAAGGTTCACCTTTGCTGAACTAACGGGCAGCATCTACCTCGATGCCTGCAAAATGGCGGCCTCTACTAACCAGCATTACCAATAATTGGGGGTCTGCTTTTAGCCTGTTGTTTTAGGCAGGAAGAGACACCGACCCTCCCAGGAAGCAGACGACATAGGACATAGGAACTGAAAAAGGACAAAGCACTCACAGAATCACTGAAACAGGACGACTACCTGTTTTGGCCCAGCTAATAGAAAGAGACATAGGACTACCTTTTTGGTTATGATATCCACTACTAAAGAGGCGGCCATCTTGGACTGATTCCCTTACAGTGGACCAGTCCCTGTACATCACTAGTTAACACACCTCGGTTTCCCTCTCCACATGCACACAGGTGAGAATTTCTACTTCTACCTTATTTTATACTCTTCTTGACCCAGCCCCATCTATCACTCGCCTGCAGCGGGGCACTCACCCCTAAATTTGAATCAACCCCATCTCCACCCTCCCTTTGTCCTCAACCAACACCAGCACCCCCGTTGTTCCAACACCTCCCCACATCTCACGACTACCCACTACCTTCCCAAGCCCAGCCCCCCTTCACAGCACAGGCCCCCGCTACGGTATTAATCCCACAACCACGCATAAAGCCCCATATCACTCTACCCCACACCAACAAGCGCCAACCCCACTATGGAGCGCACAGGCTTACATACTTACACCATTAACTACCCCCCCAACCTTTCGAAAAAAGCAGCCAAACGCTTTAAACACAATTTGTTAAAATTACACCCCGAAACCCCTATCTCAGACCCCTACTTCTCAACAAACTAAGGGCACATATCCACCGACATCATCTTCTACACCAAAAGAAGAGCACAATGGAGGAAAGCCTTCCTTGCTCTTTTCATGATCTCCTCCACCAGGAAAACTGCACATGGTCTCACAATCTCCATCTCCCCCTCACCAATCTACAAAGCCGCAGCAACCATCACCATCTATCACAATAGAATCATCCTCATGCAATCATCAGACCGCAGCTTAAACCTGTTGGATAATATCTTCCCCCATCAGGGAAAAAGTGATAAAACCCCACCCCCTCTCCCAGGCGGCTCCCACACCCAGCACACAACCTATCACCCCCCCTAATGTTACATCTGCTCACGCTCATCGGATGGCAAGATCAACATTTACACCCAATCCCAGTGCTACCCTCTCCTCCCCGCACGATTCCCTTCCAATACACTCCCCCCTTATTACACTACCAGCATTTACACCCATTCCAAACTCAATACTCTCACCTGGAATGGACATACTTCTCCCCCCCCCCCCCCCCCATAATGCCAACCCTGCCACCTGCAAAAACAATACTCACACGACCACATCCACACCGCACACCCCTGCGATTCATACATCGCCACTCCACACCAGTCCACCCCTCCCTGATCCGGATAAGGAACCAGGCAGGATGCTACACAACAACCCAGAATATGTGCTTACTCCAGTATTGGAGCTTTCATAGATTCCCATGCTTGGAATCATTCCCCGTCGTCGAGATGGGAGCCTCGGTAAATATATATATATATATATATATATATATATATATATATATATATATATATATAACAGTAGTAAATAACCATTACAAAAGAGAAACAGGCCTAGGCCTAATCCCATTTTGTAGTCGGACCATGTCTTTTTGTAAAAGAGACCAAAAAGACTCATTAGCCAATCAGAGCCGCCTCACCCCTTGGAACCCTGGTGAAAGAACCTCCGCTCCTCAGATTTTCTACTGCACGTTGTGCAGAAGGGAGTCTCCTGGAGCTCTGCTCTATTTCGACTATTTCTTACACTTTTCAGCTGTTTTCTTCAGGTTTTCTTGGTGAAATGTCTGAGAAAGGAAAGAAAGGGTTATTTAAGGCTTGTTCCACTTGTGGAAAAAAGAGGCTCTATGTGGAGGATAGGCACAAGGACTGTATATACTGCCTATACCCGGACCACAAGGCTGCGGAGTGCAAGATTTGCCGCACTTTCTCGACTAAGACTCTCCGGGATCGTGAGGGTCGTCTACTTACCTGGCTTCACAAGTTAAAGTCAAGGAAAGAGTCGGTGTCCAGTGACAGTGAGGACGCTTCTTCCGCAGTTTCTTCCAGAAGGTCAGTCAAGAGGGGTAGGGGTTCCCCTTCATCATCTCTGGGTCACCCCTCTAAGGCCTCAAAGAAGACCCCAAAGGAGTCTGAGGGCCAAGGTTCCATGAAATCTCCTCACTGCGGTGTAAAGGAGAGGGAGGAACCATTATCTTCATCTGCGACTCTCCCTGGCAAGGAGAAACCTTTGAAGAAGCCTTCTTCACATTCTTCGGAGAAGAGTTCCCATTCGTCGACTATGCGTAAACCCTCGTCGACGAAAACGCAAAAATCACAGGTTAAAAATGTTCCTGTGTCGACTCCGTCTCTTTTCCCAGTGTCGACGGGCTCGTCGACGAGCACATCTACAGCACCGTCGACGGCGGTGTCGACGAAGACGGCGTCTACAGTTCCGTCTACCACTGTGGCGGCGACGACGAGAGTGTCGACGATGACGACTGCAACAGTGATGACGACATCAGCAGGGGTGTGCCTTATCTCATCGACGACAGGTTCGACGCCCATCGTCTCGTCAACGATCAGCTCGTCATCGAGGATGTCGACGCTGGTTCCATCAACTTTCTCGTCGACGGTGCCCCCGTCGACTATGATGTCACCGACGACGGTTTTGACCTCCACGTCGACGAGACCGTCGACGACGGTTTTGACCTCCACGTCGACGAGACCGTCGACGACGTCGTCGACGGGGAAAATTTCAATTTCCATTAAAAGAAAAGGGGTTGCGCCGGAGAGGCTTTCACCCAGGACAGTGGATCCCTACCACCTGCATTATTATTGGAGGAGGAAGAGGACTCTTATGGTGAGGACAGTCAATTTGGCTATGCTAACAGCCCATCTCAGCTTCTAGTGAAATGTCAAGAAACTGATTCTGAGGGTGAATACTGCCAGGAACAAGTTTCTATACATCATCAATATCCACAACAGGAGGATGTTCAGCAACAGATGGTTTCTGTTCCCACCTCTCTGTTATCGGACTTACAGGGGATGCTTCTTGACTATCGTCAGAGGTTGTCTTCGCTTCCTCCGCAACCTATTCTCCTACCACAAACTGTGCATACTCCTCAACCCATGGTGATAGTTTCACCACCTCCAATGACTCATCCACAAATTCAAACGGAGGCAGTCCCTCAACTTCAGGATGTTTCTTCTGATGAGGAAGAAGGTGAGCTTGTGCAAACGGATCAGGGAGAGGAGTGGGACGATTACGTGATCCCTGATCCCGCTTCTCCAATTCCTGCTCCTGTGGATTCCCCTCCGGCTGATATAGGGGGTTTTCACAAGCTAATGGAAAGGGCTTCGTTACGTTTTGAACTTCCTATGCCATCTGTTCAAACGGAGTGTTTCCTATATGATTTTAAGGAGCCGGGTAGGAGGATGATACGTTCCATTCCCATTGTAAATCATGTATGGGAAGAGGGGATAAGGACCATGAAGAATCCAGCTACAGTGGTCCCAGTCCTACCACGGCTAGACAAAAAATATAAAGCTTCTGAGGACAGCCCAGCCTCGTTGACTGGTCAACCAAAGCCAGATTCAGTGATTTCCCAGGCAGCGCAGAGGAAATCTAAGAATCCTTCAGTACCTCTGACCACACCACCGGACAAGGAAGGCAGACGCCTAGACAATGCAGGGAAACGATTTTCCTCTATGGCGAGTCTGGTTATTAGGGCTGCTAATGCATTAGCGATACTTGGCCGATACGACCGCCAATTGTGGTGCGACCTTTCGCCTTACCTTGATCAATTGCCTGATACAGCTAAGTCTGAAGCGAAAAAGATCCTGCATGAAGGAGAGCTAACATCAGCAGAGATTATAGACTGTGCGATGGACATAGCTACGACATCTTTCCGCTCTTTGGCAGGGGCAGCTGTGCTTTGTCGACAAGGTTGGCTCAAAGCAACTTGGTTCCGGCCAGAGGTTCAGAATAAGATCCTGGACCTCACATTTGACGGGGAAGCTTTGTTTGGGAAGCACATAGATGATGCTCTCCAAGACATTAAAAAAGACACTGAGACGGCTAGGTTATTGGGGACCCTTCAGTATCGGAATGTCCCTTTTCGGGGAGCAAGAGGCAGGGGTTCTCCCTCATATAGAGGATCCTATCAGCAACAGCGATATTCCTCGTATGCTCCCGCATCCCAATCTTACCGGCCTTCTTACAACCAGAAACAACAAGGCCAGACGTCATCTTTCTCCAGATCCAATTATAGGGGAAGACAGAATCGTCAGGGACGAGGCGCCTCTAAGAGGCAGTAGCGACGACCTGGCTCTTTGCGCTGTGCCCTCCTCCTCCTCGAAGACATCTGTAGGAGGCAGGGTTTCTCTTTACCTTCAAAACTGGCAACGGATTACATCAGACCGTTGGGTCCTAAACATCATTCAGAGTGGCCACACCCTGGAGTTCATTCATCTACCACCATCCAGAGCTCCTTCCGCCTCCTCCATGAAACATCTGCGTCTTCTCCGGCTCGAAGTTCATCAACTGCTGATCGAAGGGGCAGTAGAGCCAGTTCCTTTCTCTCAGAGGAGCAAGGGTTTCTATTCCAGGTTTTTCCTGGTAAGGAAGACATTGGAAAAATGGCGGCCGATTCTCGACCTCAGGGAGCTCAACACTTATCTCACAAAACAATCCTTTCGGATGGTATCTCTCCAGGACATTCTGCGTCTTCTCAACACTGGGGATTTTATGGCCACTCTCGATCTCGAGGATGCGTATTTCCATATACCCATCCATCGGGCCCACAGAAGGTTTCTTCGGTTTACAGTCGCCAAGAGCCATTTTCAATTCAAGGTGCTTCCATTTGGCCTTCGCTCAGCTCCGAGAGTCTTCTCCAAGGTGCTTGCACCGGTAGCGGCATTTCTCAGGAAACATCATTTCCAAGTCTTTCCCTACCTGGACGACTGGTTGCTAAAGGCCCCTTCCAGGGGGGCAGCAGCAGAGGCGGTCGCCTCTTGCACCTGCCTCTTCTCCAATCTGGGCTTGACTCTGAACACCACCAAATCTTATCTTCGCCCTTCCAGGAAGGTTCAGTTTCTGGGAGCGATTTTAAACACATCTCTCAGCAAGGTTTTCCCTCTCTAGAGCGACAAAGAAATCTAATCTCAATGGGCCACCTAGTGCGAAGAAAAAGTATCTTTCTGTTCGCCTCTACAAGTCCCTGCTGGGTATGATGTCCTCCTGCATTCCATTGATACCTCACTGCAGATTGCGAATGCGTCTCCTGCAGGAGCTTCTGGATTTACAGTGGAAACAAGTGAGCGGATCCTTCAACAACAAGATTCGGATCACTCAGGACATGCGCCAGGCCATTCGATGGTGGACAAAACAAGAGCATTTGTCCCAAGGTCTATCCTTCGTAACCGCTCCAACACCTCAAGTGGTAACTACGGATGCGTCACTGGAGGGCTGGGGCGCAGTTTTGCAGGATCTGCAGGTCAGTGGTCACTGGCTTCCAGAACATCGCCTCCTTCACATCAACCTCTTAGAGTTGACAGCGATTCGTCTAGCTCTTCAAGCTTTTCTTCCAAGGTTGCAGGGTCTGTCGGTACTTGTCCGGACGGACAACACCACAGCCATGCACTACATCAACAAGGAGGGCGGCACCAGGTCTCTGCCATTGTCACAAGAAGCCCAAATAATCTGGGAGGGGGCGATCTGTCAGGGAATTTCTCTGAAAGCAGAACATTTGCCAGGAGTACTGAACGACAAGGCGGACAGACTCAGCAGGCTGAAGTCTGTCACACACGAGTGGGAACTGGATCAGACAACGCTGGAGAGGGTTTTTCGCCAGTGGGGCAGACCTTCCATAGACCTGTTTGCCACACCAGAAAACAGGAAATGCCAGTGTTACGCCAGCAAGCTGCACCATCGAGGGTCACTGGGGAATGCGCTTTCGATAGCCTGGTCAGGCGCATTTGTCTACGCCTTTCCCCCATTCCGCTAATTCCCAGAGTACTCAAGAAGATGAAAGTGGAAGGATGCAAGATGATCCTAATAGCTCCTGCCTGGCCGCGGCAGTTTTGGTTCACCGAACTTCACCTTCTCTCCTTGGACCATCCTCTTCCACTGCGACCAATTCCTCACCTTCTTACAATGTCTCAGGGTCAGATACTACACCCAGATCCTCGCTCGTTACAGCTCACAGCATGGCTCCTGAAGAGCGGGAATTTCTTCACTTAAATCTTCCAGAGGAGGTTAAAGATGTTCTTTCACAGGCAAGAGCTCCTTCCACGAACAGGACCTACCGCTTAAAATGGAAGCGTTTTAGCATATGGTGTCTAAGCAATAATTTGGATCCTTTCTTATCACAACCACACCAGGTCCTTCCGTATTTCCTGGCCTTGGCTAGGGCAGGTTTGGCTCATTCCTCCATTAAGGTGCACTTAGCAGCAATTTCTCGTTTTCGACGCACGTCCTCTGGGCCTTCTCTTTGGTCAAGCAGAATTGTCAAACAGTTTCTTAAGGGCCTCTTCAGGGTGTTTCCGCCAGTGAAGCCTCCACCGCCTTCGTGGCAACTAAATTTGGTTCTTTCTCAACTTATGAGGCATCCATTCGAACCGATTCATCGGTCATATCTCAAGTTTCTCTCCTGGAAGGTCGCTCTGTTGTTGGCCCTCACTTCAGCCAGGAGGATAGGAGAATTACAAGCTCTTACAATTCAGGAACCCTTCCTTCAGTTCAAGGGAAATACTGTCATCTTGAGAACTAATCCAAAATTTATTCCTAAAGTACCTTCTTCTTTTCATCTCAACGAACCAGTGATCCTTAAAGCTTTTTTTCCTCAGCCTACTTCACACGGCCGAGAGAGCTCTTCACTCTCTGGATCTACAAAGATGTTTAAAATTTTACTTGGATCGAACTAAGTCCTTCCGCAAATCTTCACAGCTTTTTGTATCATATAGCGCTCCCCGCAAGGGATTTCCCATTTCCAAACAGGGGATATCTCGCTGGGTTGTGAGCGCTATTCGATACTGTCACACAGCAGCGGGCAAACCCCTGGAGGGTGTTGTCCGAGCACATTCGACAAGATCTATGGCATCTTCAGTGGCCTTGTTTGCTGGGGTCCAGATCAAGGACATTTGTAGGGCTGCAACTTGGAGCAGCACTCACACCTTTACAAAGCATTACTGCCTGGAGTCATCACTTCAAGACGACGCGGCGGTTGGACAGGCAGTCCTGAGGAACCTCTTCCAATGAGTGGTGAGCTTTCCCTTGCTTCCCTCCTTCCTTCTTTTATCTGCTTTATACACATTTTCTCTTGTTTATAAATGCACTAACTTATCCATGCCTTTGGCTGGTTTTAAAAGATGTATTTAGAGAATGTTTTTTCAGACAGGTAATGTCTTATGGAAAATGTGTATCCTTACTGCTAGCTACTCTGATTCCAAGCATGGGAATCTATGAAAGCTCCAATACTGGAGTAAGAAAACAAGTTACTTACCTGTAACTTTGGTTCTCCAGTATTGGAAGCTTTCATAGATTCCCATGCGACCCACCCTCCTCCCCTGGGAAAGCTCAGCCTCTCTCTGTGTATGTTTTCACAACGTATACGAAAATCTGAGGAGCTGAGGTTCTTTCACCAGGGTTCTAAGGGGTGAGGCGGCTCTGATTGGCTAATGAGTCTTTTTGGTCTCTCTTACAAAAAGACATGGTCTGACTACAAAATGGGATTAGGCCTAGGCCTGTTTCTCTTTTGTAATGGTTATTTAATATACACACACACACACACACACACACACACACACACACACACACACACACACACACACACACACACACACACCCACACCCACACCCACACCCACACCCACACCCCCACCCACACCCCCCCCCCCCCCCCCCCCAGGCTCCCATCTCGACGACGGGGAATGATTCCAAGCATGGGAATCTATGAAAGCTTCCAATACTGGAGAACCAAAGTTACAGGTAAGTAACTTGTTTTCTTCCCGCATACTGCCCACAGGACGCAAACACACCTCCCACACTCACACTACAATCACCAATCCTGTTACCACCTACACCAGACCCTAGACAAGATTCTAATTTTGCTACGGCAACTCAAAGAAGAACTACAAGCTCTATGTGAAGTTTATCTTCGCCAACCCTTGAACAATAGATCCACACGAGATACCAAGACTAACTTCCATACAAACCCCTCAGAACTCACCCCGAAACATTTGCCCCCTAGGTGGAGATCAGTTCCTCTCCACAATACTTCAACCCGCCCAATCCGAAGGACCAATCCTCTATCGGAGAAAGACTTACTCTCCCTATTACGCTCCTATGATCTCCCACAACCTAACTGCAACACCATGCTTCCAGACAACCTCCCCAAAAATTCACTAATCCAAACTATTCCTTCCAATACACACAGACTCACTACACATAATACCAGAGGTATAGTCGCAAACCATCTTAGCCAAGTTCCCCTTACTCACGAACCCGACTCTTCCCTCATCAAGCCCTGTCTTAAATGTATACTACTAAATTGTAGATCTGCCTCAAGACATGCAGCTGAATTAGCTGACCTCATACTTACACAAGAACCGGACCTACTCATTTTGACCGAAACATGGTTAAATGAATCTTCTGCGCCCATCCTCGATATACTGGTACTCCCAAACCATGACATCATCAGACTAGACAGAATTGACAAGCCAGGGGGTGGCATTGCCTGCATACACCGGAACAATCTCTCAGTGAACCGATCCCAATCTCAAGTATTCTTCCCCTCTTGCCAATACATATGCTTAGACATCACTAGCAATAGCAAACCAGTTTGCTCTCTGCACACTCTCTATCATCCACCAGGTGATAACCTCACCTTCATCGAGCATTTCATGGACATAGTCTCTACTAATGCCGGACATCAAAATACCCAAATATTTCTCGGAGACCTCAATCTCCACTGGAATGACCCCAATGACTCAGCGGTCAATAGTCTCAAACTTCCTCTCGGACCTCGACCTCACCCAAATCTGAAACAGCTCCACACATGATAAAGGAGCAATCCTTGACTTGGTCATCGCTAAAGCAGATTACATTCAGCTAGATACGATCCATCCATGTGATTGGTCCGACCATCATATCATCACCTTCTTCATCAATGAAACAGTGAAACTTAATTCTGCTCAACCCACAAGATCTAAAGTATGGAAGAGAGATCTGAGAAACATTGTTTCTAACATAAGTACAACCTCCAGCGCCAACATCCTTCTTCCCCCCAGAAGGGCTATCTGATGTTCAAGATCTCACCGACCACTACTTCAATTCCATGAACATGATATTAAACGAGGTCGCCCCCCTACAACTAAAGAGTCTCCACAAAAGACTCAAAACCCTGGTACGATGGAAGTCTCAATGAGGACAGACGATCCTTAAGACTAATTGAACGTAGATTGCGATCTGCCCCATCCGCCAACCACCTCAAGATGCTAAGAAGGAAGAGAAACGCCTACTACAGAAGGATCAGACGATCTAAAGCAGACTTTTTCAGTTATCAATTAGACCCAGCCAAGAATCGTCCCCAAAAACTTTTCGAGCTAATCAAAACACAATCTAAGGATGCACCCCACCTCCCCCAAGCTAACTTAGGCTCACTACCCAACTGTGAAGAGTTTGCCTCCTTCACTCTGAAGACCGAAAACATAAAGAAGGACCTACTCAACGATTTAATCACACATACTGACCCACATATTGACTCTTCATCATCCCTTCTAGGAGCCCCACACCGGAGCTTACCAAAGTTCGACCTAAAAAATAATGCGTCTTGGTCATCCTTCAATACTTACAATGAAGAAACTATACTCAAAATGCTCACGGCTCTGAATCCTGCCAATCACTTCACTGACCCTCTCCCAGCAAACTGCATAAAAGACTTCATCCCGCTGCTCCTGCCTCTTTGGACCAAGATTATAAATACCTCCCTCCTTCAAGGAACCATCCCTGATATCCTTAAATCCGGGCAGGTATCCCCCATCCCAAAGAAGCCAACGGTTGACCCCGCGGACTTAAATAACTACCGCCCAATATCCAACATCCCTACTCTGGCCAAACTCTTAGAAAAATGTGTACACCTCCAGCTTGTAAGACACATAGACCATTTCAACCTGCTCAACAAATTCCAATCAGGTTTCCGTGCAGGACACAGCACTGAATCAGCCATGACCCACATAATTGACGATGCGCTACAAATCCTAGACCAGAACGAAGCCTGCTTACTTATCCTGCTCGACCTTTCCTCTGCCTTTGATACCGTCCAACTCGACAACCTGCTAGACCTTCTGAAACACAGAATGGGACTATCCGGATCAGTTCTAAACTGGTTTACCTCGTTCCTCCAAAACAGATCGCAACGATTCAAGGTTAACCATTCCCTGTCCAAACCCGTACCAGTAACCTTAGGAGTCCCACAAGGATCATCCCTCTCTCCGATACTTTTCAATCTATTCATGGAACCACTCACTGAAATTCTTAACTCTTCTAACGTACAATACCATATGTACGCAGACGATACACAACTATACCTAAAGATCCATTCACTAGAAGACATCAAATCTCTCAACACAACTCTCAAAAAACTCAGACCTGGCTGGCCGAAAACCACCTAAAACTGAATACCCTCAAAACCGAATTCCTCCTAATTGCTCCTCCTGCACAAGTACCCATAATTCAAGATTGGATCAAACACCTAACAGCACTCAACTGCCAACCTCTTATCGTTGACTCTGCGAAATCGCTGGGAGTAACGCTGGACAGAAATCTCAACATGCAGAAACACATCAGCACCACAACAAAAGGAGCAAACTTTCAGATGAATACTCTGAGAAAACTTAAACCTTTCCTGCCTGAAAAGGACTTCAAACTGGCAGTACAAGCTCTAGTTATCCCAAGATTGGAATATGGGAGTCTCTCTCTCTGCGGCCTTCCCAGATCCTCAAGGGCCCTCTTAGAGCTTCAATCAACGCAGCAACTAGACTTATTACTGGCTCCAAAAGAAGCTCCCACATATCCCCGGACCTAAGATCCCTTAACTGGTTACCTTTCGAAGCCAGAATTCAACTAAAAATAGCATGCATGACGCATAAAGCCATGCATCACAACACTCCCAGCTTTCTGGCACAGAAACTGGTACTTTCATGTGGCAACAGAGCTTCCAGAAGTGCCAATAACCTCTTATTGAAACCACAAAGATTCAACAAGAAGAAAACATACAACCGAGCCTTCTCTGGTATGGCGCCCAGGATCTGGAATGCTTTGCCCCCAGAAACTAGACTTAATCCCTCTACTGCATCCTTCAAAAAAGAAGTGAAATCCCTTCTCATGTCTAAGTTCATTTGAGCATGGGTCACTGTGATTATACGACTCTACTCTTGGTCCATATGGAACTATATATTATTTACTACTTCTCTATGTATCTTTGATATTGTGATTATACTATGCTTGAATTGTATGGAACTATATGTCATTTACCATATGCCTATGTATCTTTGATATGTTGATTCTACTATCCGTGATTTTTATGAAACTATGTCATTTACCATATGCCTATGTATCTGCGATATTTACCTTGTAAAGCGCTCTGATACCCGCAAGGGTCTTGTTCGCGCTATATAAAACCTTCAAATAAATAAATAAAATAAATACTCTCATTATCTCAACATAGACAAACATATGTTTATCTAAGGTGGGCGCCACGGATTCAAGATCTCTATATAAGATAACTTTAAGTTAAATAAGTCTTTAACTTGCTCTAGATCATTCGTGACGGATGCACTTATGCGGGATTGACTTACTGATATGTTATCTGCCACCTGCTGAACTAAGTGAATTATAGGGGATATATTGCAGTTTCCCTACAACATACTGGGAGCTCCACTTATCTTAGTCTCGCTATTACTAATGCAGAACATATTTCATGACGCTATTTTATTTGATTCCCTTCAGATGACTATCTGACTGTCCACTAGTATCTACCCAAATGGTACGGCAGAATTACTTCACATGTGGCTTACTGACCTCCAACTTAACGTGCCTCTAAACAGACTTTGCGCCATAACTAACAGGTACATGACTAATTAATACTTGAGCACACACCATAAGTACAGCACTGGGCTATAAGGATTCTTATAAGTTCCAATTTTCTCCTTGTCTTTGCCACTCTCCTTAGTGCAATATCTTTCTCTCATCATTTTACTGTATCTGAATCTTTCCTCACAAATGCTATTACGGAATACTATAAGTAGCCTTAGCTCAACTGTTACGTGTGAATTCCGTGAGGCTCTAAGGCCTAGATAAACATGAATACCTCGCTTAACAAACCTTTGTTTTTAAGGATATGTAAATCCTAGAAATGCTATCCGGTATGACCACCATGTTGCACCTATGCCTTGTCACATTTGGTTATATGTATGCCAATGATACTATACAAGACAGTCACCCTTTCACGCATGTTGGTGATGGATTTGCCTAAATGTATTAGGCTACTGTTCTTGGGAGATTCTGTATCCCTGAATTGTGTCTTTTACTTGTTGTAGCCCTGACGAAGTCGCTAAACCGACGAAACGTGTTGGCTACATGAACAGCGAACAAGATCTACAAATAAAAGATCTCTGCTGACGTCCTATAATGGGATGATTGCATTATTCATATGAAACAAAACCGTCTTTTGTGTGCCACTGCATAAATCAATAGTCACTACTGTACGGAACTCAACCGTTTATGTATATAGTGTGCGCCCAAGGTTCGCTAGTCCAGTACAAGGCTCCCACTGAGGGGGTCTCATCTTAGGAGCGTAGGGTGAACACTCCTACCTTGTGTGCACCACTCTAAATTTCTTCTTTTTAATTAATTGTGTCTTACTATCAGGTGAGCATCAGCTTCTAGTCCCCAAATTTACCCATACAAAATGTCCCTGTTTTTAGGTCTCGCCTACGCAGCGCGCATGCGCTGCATAGGAGGGCCTTTAGCCGTCGCTCTGCTCATTTTCAAGCACACACTCGTGCTTGTGGCGGTATCCACCTTGCAGGAGCGAGCAGCGGCGCACCACAAGCACGAGTGCAGTGCTTGAAAATGAGCAGACTGCTCTCCCGCGCGCACCATTCTCGCCTTCTACATCTCACCTCCTGCTCCCTACCTCATCTCCCTCTCTCCTCGCCCACACGTCCCGGCCACTCACTCGCTCCGCCCTCTCCGTCTCCCGCTAACCGAGCAAAGGCACTCTCCCGATTATCATTCTTTATTTTGTTTTTAAATGAGGCCCTAAAGTCACAATTGTTAGCAGAGGCCGGTGCACGTGAACCCAGACCTGCAGCACTCTCTGCAGTTCCATTATTGGGTTCGAGACAGTTCTGTCAATACACCGAGTCCCGGCCTGGGCTGCAGCCCCCCTCGAGCAGTGACCGGACCCAAGCCCGCATGAGCTGTCAGTCCTGCCTCTGTTCTTGAGGTACAGAGAGGAGAAAGGCCTCCAACTCCAGGGCCCAGGTCTGACTCCTGATTCACATCACCCTCTTTCAGAAGCAACATGATTTCTCATCCCCAGGATAGCTGCCGCCCTTCCCCCCCCCCCTCCCCCTCCCTCTCGCCCCCAGGATCAGTCACATGCCCCCGCTCCAGCAAGCGGGGCGGGCATCATCGCCTGTTCATCTCCCTGCAGCTTTTGGCAGCACTTTTTAAATTTTTTTTTTTTTTGTTTATATCTCTCACTCTTGGTATTTCACTCCCCCTTTCGACTTCTTCACTCGAATTTCTCGCTTTCATCTCATCGTTTTTCTTTCCTTTCCTCTGGCCCTCTTCTCTCTCCTTCTCTTTTTCTCGCCTCTTTATCCTTTGCTATTTCTTATATATGAAAAACGCACCGACATGAACAATTTCATAACAGTATCGCGTTTCACATCGAGCCTTTTGCCGTGGTATCTTCCGCTGTAACGAAGAGATGTTCCTACCATTACCCAATTTAATGGTACGTCATTTATCACTCTCGTCTGGATGAAAGGCCGACCTGGCCGTGCAGAGCTTGGACCCGGGCCTGCAGGTCGCACCAAATGCCCTAATCTATTGCTTAACTCGCCGAGCCGCCCAGAAGTAAACGAGTTACCACTGGCCTTCAAAAATATTCATTTTATTTCTGGCATTTGAAACCGACGGAGCTACTTCGGCCCGCAAAAAGTAATCTAACTTCCAAACTTAATCAAGCTCCGTCTGGTCTTTACCAGTACTCCAGTTATTTCGGACTTTTATATTTTAGTTACTTATGTCCTCTGGGCGAAAAATGTTTTTGTCTGCCCTTTCAAAGTAATCAAACTTTTCCTGTAATGTAAAGGTAATTTTCAGTTTTCAGGCAATCGCTTAGATACATACAGCAATCGCACATAAGCTTTATGAGGACATCGGAAGAGCTGCAATATTTTTTCATAAAGATAATAAATATACTTACCAGCACTGTTGAAATAGCCAGACTGATCAAGAACTGCTTGCAGAGTTGTTAGTGAAGCCATCACACTTCATTGCTAGGGCACTGTGTGCACTGCAGGCACAGGAAGTAGTTCATAGCAAAAGGCACAGCTGCGTTGCAGCTGTAGGGAGTCATGCACACCATTGCGTTTTTTTTGGTGTAAAAAAGTGCAGTTTATGCAGAAAATGATGGAATATGTGGCAACAATCATTATTATGTGGAAACTGCCACAGAATAACAGATACTTCGCTATTTATGTTCTATAACGTTGCTTATAAAGATTGCCAAAGACAATAGCTCTAGCTAAACACTTATGAGGTTCCAAAGGCGAGACCTATTGGCTATGCCAATGCTTGTTTAAGGCATGCAGTTGTATCTGGTAGCGAAGTTTATTTGCAATGAACCATTTTTATTTTGTGGAGTCAATCGCTCGATACATTCAGCTCATTCAAAAACAAACATTTTAAAAGATTTGTACATAATGATGTGGCTTATATGCAAAGGTCGATCTGTGGTCTTGGAGCACAAATATAATTCTTATAGGGCTTCTTAAATTTTTTTTTAATCTGAATTAATTATGTCAAATCTGTGTTTAAAAGGTGTTTTACTATTTTGTTTAGTTGCAATGGGCATGTCTGTTTACCTTTTTTTAAAAGTAATGACATAATGTAGCTGCTTGAGGTTACTGTCACGTATATTTTTTTTACTCTTTTAAAGATATTGTAAGGTGTATATTTCTATGAGCTGTGTCTTGGAAATAAATATATACTGACTGGCAACCTAAAGCCAGTTCTTCTTTCATATTGGTTTACATGAGAACTAAAGGCAATTCTTGTTGGACCAAAATTTACTTCATAAACATGACCTTAGCCTCTCTACCTTATTTGCACGACTCTCGCCCACTTAATTTTTCTACAACTGGTGTAAATGGGCTCCCACTAAGCTTTTCAGGTTTGAGAATGAAAAAATGCCTATCAGTACAAAGCATTCCCTCCCCAACCTGAGCTTGATGCTGCTGCCTTTAGCAAGAGGACGATGGCTCACAGAAATGGGCTAGGATTCCCATTAAGCTCTACTATTAACAGTTCAGATTTGAGCTCTTCCCCTAGTATCATTGAACTGCCTGATACCATAGATGTTTCTGGATGTTTTTGTGTCTGAACCCCAGCCACCTCAATCCTGATCTTCCTCCAGAGAACTTGATTCATTGGAAAAGCTATTTAACCCTCAAGCAGATACTGTCTATACCACAAAATGTGGTATTTTCTGGCCTATTGATCGCTACATTACCTTTATTCCCCTGAGCGTCATATCCATATTCAGAAGCTAACAGTTATTAATCCATATCTCGTAAGGCTTCTACCCACGATTGCTAGATTATGTATTCTAATATTTTTTGACATCGCACTCTAACATTCCATATACAGAAGCATGGCCGAGCTCCTTTTCTAATGCTGAGGAATTGGATGAGCTACGGTTCTGAGCCTTGGACAAGGGGTTGTCCTTTGCTGCCTTATTCTGGGAAGAGATTTAGAAAATGCACAAGGTTGCACTTATCAGGAGTGACCTCTACCCAGGATGAAGTAAAATTGCTCATTTGGTAAATGACTTTTCCCTAAGGGACCCTCTCGGTTTTACAGAACACATTTAATTAAGTGCATCTTCAAGTATGACTAGGCTAGGTGTCGACAAGGGTTGCCTTACTTTAAACTGGATGATCAATACTCTTCTATCTCATCTGCCTTCAATTTCCAATCTGATCTCCAATCTACAAGAGTTTCCTGTGGGATGCCATATTTTTTTATTTTTTTTTCCACTGACTAGGTTTTGTTTCTAGAATTTGTTGCACTTTGTGATTGGAGGACCTCATTCCTCTTCCAGAGTCACTCCACTCTGAGCAGGAGGGCTGTGTTCACATTGCCCTATATACATAAATCCTGACCTATATCTACCGAAGCTTTTCTGATCCGTTTTTAGGTTTCAGTGGAGTCGTTCAAAGACACAATCTAAAAACAAGTTAACTTTCTTCTGTTGCCAAGCAGTGGGCACATTGATTAAATAGTTACATTCTTTGACTGTTTTCTTCTCATACCTTGCAGAGATCTATGTGCCGCAACCGTGAGATTTTCTTCTCCCTCAAAGTTGAGGCGTTTTTATAGACTCCTTCACTAGCACCTACATTGGGACTCCATGCTACATGATCTACATTGACTCCTTAAGCTTCGAGTGTCTGGTCTCTGACATTAGACTGGGGACACTGAAAGTGTCCTTGTTAGTTGCCGTTACATCTGTTCATGAACGAGTATTGCAAGAATTGGGTTCAGTGGTAAAGAATTGAAAGATGCAGATGGATGCATCTGTTATGGGGACCTGTTTCATGCTCAAATGCTTATCCTTCCACTCTAAACCTACAGAGATCAGCTGCGGAGTGCCACAGTGCTCCTCCCTGAGCCTCACTCTCTTCAACATCTACACGGCCCCTCTCGCAGCCATAGTCATGAACCACGGACTCAACATCATCTCATACGCGATGACACCCAGCTGATCCTCTCACTCACCAATGAACCCACAGTCGCCAAGAACAACTTCCACAATGGGATGAAGGCTGTCACCACCTGGATTAGTGAGAGCTGCCTCAAGCTAAACTAAGAAAAGACCGAAGTCCTCATTCTGGGCTCCTCCACCTGGGACAACTCCTGTTGGCCCGCAGATATTGGATTCCCCACACCCACAGACCACGTTCGAAACCTCAGCATCATCTTGGACTCCTCGCTCGCTATGAGCCACCAGATCATCGCAGTCATCATCCTGCTTCCACACGCTACGCCTGCTTCGAAAGATCTTCAAGTTGATCCCCACTGAGTCCAAAAAGACTGTCACCCACTCGCACTCAGCAGCAGACTCGGCTACAGCAACGCACTCTACGCTGGCATCACCCAGTAACTCCTCAAGAAACTGCAGAACATTCAGAATGCCTCCATTAGATTCATCCTCTATCTCCCTCCACAGCCACATCACTGGCCACCTGAGACCTCCACTGGCTCCTAGTCAACAAAAGAATCTGCTTCAAGCTCCTCACATGCCTACAAAGCCCTACATACACAACGCGGGACCGGCGTACCTCAACCACGCCTCGCATTCCAGGCACCTAGCAGAGAGCTCCACTTCGCCCAACTGGCCCTGGCCGCCATCCCACATATCCACAAGACCACAGCAGGAGGAACATCCTTCTCCTATCTCGCAGCAAGGACCTGGAACACCCTGCCTCTCCACTTCAGGATTCACCGTCACTGCCTCAATTCAGGAAGGACCTGAAGACCTGGCACTTTAACTGAACCACATGTCTTTCGACGGATCAGCAGTCTCCCCCCAACCCCCCCCATCCCCCCCATCGTCCCCTCCTCGTCCTAGCACCTTGAGACCCTTACGGGAGAGTAGTTGCGCTTTACAAGTCACCTGATTGATTGATCTCTACAAACCCGTTGTTGAAAGTGGCTACGTCTCAACAGATTACATGTTATCAGACAGGCCATGCAGTTTGTGACACTTGTGGTGGTTCGGAACCCGTGAAGCCTGCATGTAAATCCCCATTTCTCTGCCAGGCACGATCATTCATAGTAAAGTGTTTTCTCCTCCAGGCCGATCCATAGTCTTGCTGTCGGAGAAAAGGAGCACTCTGCCTTTTTCAGGGGTACATTGTTTAATTCATCTGCGTGGCAAGTCACTTGCTATAGGCCCCACTCTTTCTGTAAAGTGGAAGTTGAATGCAGTTAAACTGAAGACCTTCTTCTGCACCCTCTAGCCTCCAGTAGTTGCTGCTCCTTTTAAAATAAATAATAATAAAGAAAAGGGGTGCGGGCACTTAGGACCCAAGAGTATCTGTTATTTGTTGTAATAAACCACGTTCTTAGATTGCCGTTCCTGCGCCCTTTTCTTCAGTGATCCAGTCATCTGTTTTTGGGTCTACTGATGCACGCCCTCTGAGTAAATGAAGAGGAAAGATCAGGCTAACCAGGTACACTGAGTTGGACCTTAGGCGTACCCAAGTTATGTGTGTGACTCGATGGAAACTGAGAACCCAGGGTGAAGGAAACTAATTGTGAAAAAACCATTTTAAGGAAATTTAAAATATATCAAATTATTGTACTTGGAAACTAGAAAGTACATTAAATCTGCACCTGAAGATATGTCAGCAATGGCAAACAGTAGTGTAGCCGATATTAAATCCCTGTTGGGGAATAAAGATATCACTGTCCAACACCAAGTTACAAAAAATGTATGGTCTCTCTGTAATACTCTAATGAAATACTTTTTCTGTGAAAAAACATACTTCCTCTATCGATATATTGCTAGATTTATTTATTGCATGTTCATAAAAAGGGGTAGGGGGACATTAACAATTTTTGTTTTTTAATAATTATATATTTATTTTCATAGATGTCCTAATGGCTTTGAGTGGATTTCTTTGGGATCTTTCAAGTAAATATGCATATACACATATACCATAAAATGAGATCTTGGAGACCCAATCCCCCTCCCCCCCCCCTCCCCAAGAAAAGAAAAATCACAGCATCCTTTATTTTTAGATGAGGGTTGCAGGGGAAAAAGAAAATATCTGAACGCTACTGATAACCAACAAAGAACAGTTTTTCAAGATTACCTGTATGCAAGATTAGCTATATGCACACCGTCCACACGAAACTTCCAGAAGTGGAAAACCAATGATTCTGTGAATTGGTTTTATGAAATGGGAAATGCCATTCATCTTACAAATCTCCATTACACAGTTTAGGCGAAATGACTTCTCAGTAATACTATTACATGAAATATATTTATAAGGAATCGTGGGCAGCATATTAACTGGGCTTATTTCAGACTCCCTTATTTGTTTTGGTTTCCTTTGAAATGCTACTGGTAGGAAACCTAGTGTTTTATATGGCAGTGAAGCAGCTTGAGGTATCGTAGACGTATTGATGTTTGGACTGAGTTTAGGGCACCTGGCCCAGGCTATACCTTTTTTCATACCCCCTGAAGAAATTCGCTCGGTGGGTTTCTTTATTTGGTTTCATCTGGGTTTGTGAGGGAGATATTCATCGAGAAACATCCAATGATCTTCCCGGACCGTACTCCTCTGATTAGAGTGTCGGGTAGCGGCTGCAATTGGGCAGTCTCAAACATGGAATTTTGATAAGGGGTAACTCTTTAATTCAGAATATATATAGAACATATGAAGGGATGGCTGACAGACTGTATGGAAAGTAACAGAGTAAGTGCATCAGCAGGTGTAGTCTGGGATTCATTAAAAGCAGCAATTGTGGGGGAGACCCTTCGCTTTAGTCGCTACATTCAGAGGATACAGGCTGACAAAGTGAGGGCTCTGTATAAGGAACAAGGGGATCTCGAAGCTTTACTTGTCAAAGCGATAGTGGAAGGTCAGGAGAGCCTCCAAAAGATTGCTGTGGTCAAAGCTAGCATCAATAGCTTTTATGTCCAGAAAATCGCAGTGAAGTTTCAAGCTTGGGCAGAGAGCTATGAATCTAGTGAGTGTAGGCAGGCTCCTGGCACTGCGCACGTGTCAGGAGGTACATAGCGGTATCAGTGCTATAATGGATAAGGATGGACACTTGACTAGAACTCCAGAAGATATTGTTCGTCTTTAAGGAATATTATGAAACACTTTATCAGGAAGATCAGTTTCCCCTTTTGGTTGATGTTGAGCAGTATTCCGATATAGTGAAAAAAAGGCTGTTGGATGAAGAGGAGCAGGCAGCATTGGACACCCCAATTATTTCAGAGGAAGTCAAACTAGCATTCGGCTCACGAGGATCCAGCCAAGCATCAGGACCAGATACTTTTGGAATGTTCTATTGTTTTCCATACAGTATTGGCTGGGGACTTGGTTAATACCTTTCTCAAAGCCCAGCGGGGGCTTTCAGCCCCTGCCTCGTGAACAGCTACTAACGTTGTGGTATTCATGAAAAAGGGAAAGCCCCCACTGAATCCAGGGTCATGTAGGCATAGCTCACTGCTTAATAGTGATGCAAATATTTATTCTAAGATATTCTCAACACGATTGGGAGGGGTCATAGCCAAAATGATCTCTCCCTGGCAGCATAGGTTCATTCCGGGCAGAGGGACTACCGACCATGTTAGGCGAGCAATTACGTTGTTCGATGTGGCAGGGGTGTTGGAGACTCCTATGGGTATGATTCTGCTAGACACCGAGAATGCTTTCGACTGGGTCTCGTGAAACTGTCTATGGGCAGTATTCAAGAGCAAGAGGATAGGCCTCTGCTTCATTACAGCTATCCAGACCTATCACAAACCCATTGCCAGACTGCAAATAATGGGGCGGGAATCTTATAAGATTTGTATCGCAAGGGGGGACAAGACCGATTCCTATGCTCACCCCTCTTAATCACTCTGTATGTTGACCCTTTACTATGCAGGCTTGCGGTCGTTGGGAACTGATTCCATACTAACATTTTGGCATATGCCGCTAATATTGCATTAGTAACTCCTGATCCTGTAGGGGCTATAAGTGAGGTAGAATTGGAGGTGGAAAAGTTTGGTAAAATAGAGGGCTGTCGCCTGAATAAGAGTAAGACCCCAAACAATAGCCAATAAAGGAATCCAAACAGAAAACTAATGCAGAGTTGACTGCGTTGTATCTGGGAGTGAAAATATGGGCCGGAGTGTAAAATATGATGGAATTAAATCTTACTCCAATATTACCCAAAAGTAGGAGGGAGCGGAATAATAAATTGCACTTAACGCTCCTAGTCCGATGCAATGTAATTAAAATGTTGTTACTGCCAAAGGTTATATATATATATATATATATATATATATATATTTTTTTTCACATTCACTGAAAAAACCATAGGTTTTAGGGACAGTTATAGTTAGTTGGACATTTCACTCGTACAAAACCATAGAAATTCCCCCGTTATAGTTAGTTCAGCTAACTATAACTCGCACCCTCGCAATGCACTGCTGATGACGTCACATATTACATCACTGATGACATGGTCAGTGACATCACTGATGACATCACTGATGACATCATCCAGTGACTGTGTGTTTCTGTAAAGTTTAAATAGGTTTAATATATAGGGAAAGGCGTATTGAAGAATGAGTGGGTGTATAAGTGTCTGAATGGATGATTTAGTGCGTGACTGACTCTACAAGTGAGTGATTAAACGTATCTTACTGAATGCATGGGTTAGTGACTAAACTGTGTGAATGTCTGTATCCGTCTGTTTGTTGGTGTGTAAGTGGATGCATGGATTTGCGAATAGCTACATGAGTGTCTATATGGGTTATGGATTGGTTCTCTGAGTATCTGTATGGCTGCCTGAGTGTTTGTGTGGGTGGGGTGTGTGTGACTCTGTACATAGATGTGTGAGTGGGTGATTCACTGGGTGCATGATTTCAAGAGCATCTGTGATGGACTGCTTGGGTGGGTGAGTGTGTGTATGGGTGTTAGTGAGTGAATGTATATCTCAGTGGTACATGTGCGAGTAACTACATATGTAAAAGGCAGTATATATGTGTGTTAGAGTATTTAAATGGCTAAGTGAGAGTGTGTGATTGTGAGAGGCTGTATGGATGCGTGTGTGCTTGTATCAGTTATTGTATAAGAGCGTAAGAATGTGCTAGTATTTGTATGAGTAAGTGAGCTGGTGTGTGTATAACTGTATAACTGTATAGGTGAGTAAATGGGTGTGATTAATTTTTTGCACGACTGACTAGGTGTGTGAGTACCTCTATGGATGAGTGGCGGTGTGTGAGTGTTTATATAGGTGTATGAGTGCATATGATAGTCCTGTACTGAGTGACTGTACGGGTGTGAGTGTGACTGCCTGCCTGCGAATCAGTGAGTGGGTATGTAGTTATTGGTATTGGAGTGTGTATGGTTTTGAGAATGGCAGTCTGTACTTTAGAGTGGGTGTATCAAAAGTTATATTAGGGTGTGAGAAGATGCATGAAATTATCACATGGATGATGTCATCAGTGATGTCATTTGAGATGTCACTGACCATGTCATGAGTGATGTAATATATGACGTCATCAGGAGTGAATTGCGGGGGCGCGAGTTATAGTTAGCTGAACTAACTATAACGGGGGAATTTCCATGGTTTTGTACGCGTGAAATGTCCAACTAACTATAACTGTCCCTAAAACCTATGGTTTTTTTCAGTGAATTTCAAAGGTTTTTTAAATGCGAGTTTCTAACTATGCCTACAGAGGTAGGACATGTGAAGAAAGAAGAAAAACGCACAGAAAGAACCAGCAGAGGAGCAGAAAGAACCAGCAGAGGAGCAGAAAGAACCAGCAGAGGAGCAGAAAGAGGCCTTGTTGCAAAATCATCCTGTGCCCACAACTTTTTCAGACGGGTACTGGTGGTAACGGACTCTGACTAACCAGAGCCAGTGCTATGCTAAAAGACACTTGGAATACAGTGAAAACACCTACATACACTAGGGAACACTATGTGTTGGGGTACCCCTGTGATTAGCATGACCTCCTCTGTAAGTCCCTAGTACATAATAGGGCAGGGGGATTAAAACGACCTCTTAAAACGCGCTACAGGGCGCGTTTGCACAGTGGTGAAGGGAGGGAGGGGGGGGGGGCTGAGGTGACGTGTGCAAACGCGGCGCGTTTTAAGTTGCGGGATTAAGTCCTCTTGAATCCTGAGGGTCCCTGGGGCACAACCAGCCCCCCAGGTACCTACAGTTAGGACCACAGAGCTGAGTTGCAGAGAGGCGTTCCGAGGCCACGCACCTTTTTTCAGCTCTCTGCAACGCAACTCTGTTGTGCTTACTGAAGGTACCTGGTGGGCTAGTTGGCCCTCATGGTCCCTCAGGATTCAAGGGGAATTAATTCCCCAACTTAAAACGCACCACAGGGCGTGTTTGCCACATGTCACTAGAGGCCCCGCCCCCTCCCTTCACCACTGTGCAAACGTGCCACGGGGCGCGTTTTAAGTTGGGGGATTAGGTCACCTTGAATCCTGAGGGTCCCTGGGGCCCAACTAGCCCACCAGGTACTTCCAGTAAGCACCACAGGCCTGCGTTGCAACACCTGTAACAAATTGTGCAGTTGTGTTTAGGTAGTGAAAGGGGTCGTGCTGGGGGTAGATTTAGGGTTTAGGGTAGTGCAGTGGTGTTTGGGTAGTGTAGGGGGTACTGCTGGGGGTAGTGTTTTAGGGTTTAGGGTAGTGCAATGGTGTTTGGGTAGTGTAGGGGGTACTGCTGGGGGTAGTGTTTTAGGGAAGTGCAGTGGTGTTTGGGTAGTGTAGGGGGTACTGCTGGGGTAGTGTTTTAGGGTTTAGGGTAGTGCAGTGGTGTTTGGGTAGTGTAGGGGTTCGTGCTGGGGGTAGTGTTTTAGGGTTTAGGGTAGTGCAGTGGTGTTTGTGTAGTGTAGGGGGTAGTGTTTTAGGGTTTAGGGTAGTGCAGTGGTGCTTTGGGTAGTGTAGGGGGTCGTGTAGGGTGTAGGGTAGTGCATGTGGTGTTTGGGTAGTGTAGGGGGTCATGCGGGGGGTAGTGTTTTAGGGTTTAGGGCAGTGCAGTGGTGTTTGGGTAGTGTAGGGGGTCGTGCTGGGGGAGTGTTTTAGGGTTTAGGGCAGTGCAGTGGTGTTCGGGTAGTGTAGGGGGTCGTGCTGGGGGGAGTATTTTAGGGTTTAGGGCAGTGCAGTGGTGTTCGGGCAGTGTAGGGTGTCGTGCTAGGGGTGGTGTTTCAGGGTTTAGGGCAGTGCAGTGGTGTTCGGGCAGTGTACGGGGTCGTGCAGGGCGTGGTGTTTCAGGGTTTAGGGCAGTGCAGTGGTGTTCGGGCAGTGTAGGGGGTGGTGCAGGGGGTGGTGTTTCAGGGTTTGGGGCAGTGCAGTGGTGTTCGGGCAGTAAAGGGGGTCGTGCTGGGGGTGGTGTTTCAGGGTTTTGGGCAGTGGTGTTCGGGCAGTGTAGGGGTTCGTGCGGGGTTGTGGTGTTTCAGGGTTTAGGGCAGTGTAGGGGGTCGTGCGGGGTTGTGGTGTTTCAGGGTTTAGTGCAGTGGTGTTCGGGCAGTGTAGGGGATCGTGCAGGGTTGTGGTGTTTCAGGGTTTAGTGCAGTGGTGTTCGGGCAGTGTAGGGGGTCGTGCTGGGGCTGGTATTTCAGGGTTTAGGGCAGTGCAGTGGTGTTCGGGCAGTGTGAGGTGGTCGTGCTGGGGCTGGTGTTTCAGGGTTTAGGGCAGTGCAGTGGTGTTCGGGCAGTGTAGGAGGTCATGCTGGGGCTGGTGTTTCAGGGCTTAGGGCAGTGCAGTGGTGTTCGGGCAGTGTAGGGGGTCGTGCAGGGGTGGTGTTTCAGGGTTTAGGGCAGTGCAGTGGTGTTCGGGCAGTGTAGGGGTCGTGCTGGGGCTGGTGTTTCAGGGTTTAGGGCAGTGCAGTGGTGTTCGGGCAGTGTGGGTGGTCGTGCTGGGGCTGGTGTTTCAGGGTTTAGGGCAGTGCAGTGGTGTTCGGGCAGTGTAGGGGGTCATGCTGGGGCTGGTGTTTCAGGGTTTAGGGCAGTGCAGTGGTGTTCGGGCAGTGTAGGGGGTCATGCTGGGGGTGGTGTTTCAGGGTTTAGTGCAGTGGTGTTCGGGCAGTGTAGGGGGTCGTGCTGGGGCTAGTGTTTCAGGGTTTAGGGCAGTGCAGTGGTGTTCGGGCAGTGTAGGGGGTCTTGCTGGGGGTGGTGTTTCAGGGTTTAGGTGCAGTGGTGTTCAGGCAGTGTAGGGGTCTTGCTGGGGGTGATGTTTCAGGGTTTAGGTGCAGTGGTGTTCGGGCAGTGTAGGGGTCGTGCAGGGGGTGGTGTTTCAGGGTTTAGGGCAGTGCAGTGGTGTTCGGCCAGTGTAGGTGGTCTTGCTGGGGGTGGTGGTTCAGGGTTAGTAGTGCAGTGGTGTTCGGCCAGTGTAGGGGGTCTTGCTGGGGCTGGTGTTTCAGGGTTTAGGGCAGTGCAGTGGTGTTCGGGCAGTGTAGGGGGTCGTGCTGGGGGTGGTGTTTCAGGGTTTAGGGCAGTGCAGTGGTGTTCGGGCAGTGTAGGGGGTTGTGCTGTGGGTGGTGTTTCAGGGTTTAGGGCAGTGGTGTTCGGGCAGTGTAGGGGTCGTGCTGGGGTAGTGTTTCAGGGTTTAGTGCAGTGGTGTTCGGGTAGTGTAGGGGGTCGTGAAGGGGGTGGTGTTTCAGGGTTTAGGGCAGTGCAGTGGTGTTTGGGTAGTGTAGGGGGTACTGCTGGGGGTAGTGTTTTAGGGTTTAGGGTAGTGCAGTGGTGCTTGTGTAGTGTAGGGGGTCGTGCTGGGGGTAGTGTTTTAGGGTTGTGCAGTGGTGTTTGGGTAGTGTAGGGGGTCGTGCTGGGGGTCGTGTTTTAGGGTTTAGGATAGTGCAGTGGTGCTTGTGTAGTGTAGGGGGTCGTGCTGGGGGTAGTGTTTTAGGGTTTAGGGTAGTGCAGTTGTGTTTTTGTAGTGTAGGGGGTCATGTTTTAAGATGCAACGCTCCAATACCTGACCAGTCTGCACTACATAAAACTGCAAAAAAACTAAAAATAAAGTGTTTTGCATACTTTTGTCATTGAGCTATATGTGGGCTACATCTGGGTAATATTTGTGCTACATTTGGGCTCTTTTTTCTCTGGTGGCCATCTTGGAAGACTTCTTTGTTATGAAGTTTCCTAATTTCCTCATTTACTGCAGTCTCCTCAGTAGGAAATGCTTTCAGTTTTTACTTTGATTCCATCAAGAAGGCATTCAGATGTCTCACATTTGCCATAAATTCAGAATGTTAGCACTCTAGTTTCTCATTAGATCACTGTAGTAAAGCTACTGCTCACCACGGAGTTAACTGGAAGTCTGCTGCTGGTATTGAAAGTGATTGTTTCAGTCTGCATGTCAGAATTTTCTAATGAAATAGAAGAGGATTTGAGATCTCACTTAAAACATGCCCTAATTTTTCTTTCTGCAGCACTAACCATAATTTCTATTTCAAAAAGAACCCCCTCATTTTGTTCCTTTTTAAATTAAATGTTTTAAGTGTTACCGGTTTATTCCAATCAAGATGGCTTCAGGTGTGCCATACTTTTGTCATAAGGCTGTTAGCGCTCTAGTTGTTCTTTAGAACACTCTGGGAAGCTGCAGTAGAACACAAAGGCATCAACTGGCAGGCTGCTCCTGTTGAAATATAACAGGAAGATATTTGAGATCACACTTGAAACATGTCCTAATTTTTCTTTCTACAGCAGTAACCATAATTTCTATGACCAAATGAACCCCATCATTTTGTTCCTTTTTAAATTAAATGTTTTAAGTGTTACCAGTTTATTCCAATCAAGATGGCTTCAGGTGTGCCATACTTTTGTCATAAGTAAGGCTGTTAGCACTCTAGTTGTTCTTTAGAACACTCTGGGAAGCTGCAGTAGAACACAAAGGCATCAACTGACAGTCTCTGCCCTTGTTGGATGTACATGTTTTACTGAGAATGTCAGACTTCATTCTCACATGACTGAGAAAGATAATGTGAATTTACAGAAAATATGCTCTCATTTTAGCTTCTGGAGCACCTTCCAAAACTCTATGGGACAAGCATGTGAAAATAGTGTTCTCTCAAACATGATTCATGATATCCCAGCAGAAGGTTTTTCACAGGGTAAAATCACCTTAGAACACACCACAATTCCTGAAATTAGTATGGTACCATCAACAAATGAATTCTAATGTAACTAAAGTCTGTTATCACCCTTTATAGTTCTCCTTTTGGTAACCCTCAAAATCTTTGATTCACTACAATGCATTTCAATGGGGTACTATCATGTATATTGGTCCCAAGATGGCTGCCAGCAATTCCAGGATGAAGTGCTGACAGCCAATCAGATCTCACAATGACATGTGTGGTTAGGCTCCGCCCAGATATATATGTGATTTTACTTTGATTTTCTCAGGAACTACTGAACGGATTTACACCATTTAACCAAAAGGCACTACTCTGAACCAAGGGCTACCTTTTTGCCAAATTTGGTGTAATTCCGTTCAGCAGTTCGGGCTGTAGCTGCGATTAAAGGTTCCTATGGAAAATTGCATGGGGAAAACACGTTTTGGGACCCCCTTTTTTCTCGGCCCCCGCTTGCTGAATCACCCTGAAACTTTCAGGATAGGAGCAGACCGGAGCGCCCCACGAGTTTTGAAAATTTCGCGAAGATTCGTCAACTGGCGCCAAAGTTATTGGAAATAGAATGTTGTGAATTTCCTATGGAAAATAGGTCCTAACTATCTACTGGCGAGCGCCAGTAGATAATATATATAATTTTTTTTTTTTTTTAGGGCACTCCCTTTGGAAATGGAAGCTAATTATTTAAACCTGAGCTGTTCTATCTGCATCAGTTTTATATGGCCGTATAAAAGGGTGAGGAGAGCTTTAAGATACTTGATGCTTCCTAGGGTTAGAGGTCGTTGGGCGCTGTCTAACTTCGGTATTATTACATGGTAGCTATACTACAGCATATGGTGGTTCTAATCACCTAGGGGAGGAGTGAGATTCTGGGGCATGTGGGATTACCGTCTATCGGAGATAATATCGGGAGCCGAGGAAAAAAAAAATAACAAAAAATAAATAAATATATATATATATATATATATTTTTTTTTTTTTAAGGCCTATTGAACCAAGCTATTTAAGAAAAGTTAAATTTAAGGTATACAAGGCAGCATTTAAAATCTGGGTACAACTAAAGCAGAAGCTGGCTATAGGGCTGGATAACTATTATACCCCTTGCTGGTGTTAATCAATCTTCCCAGCTGTATTTCATGATGAGAGCTGTCTCATCTGTGAGCAAGCAGAAGTGGTCAGTTGGGGGATCTATTCAATCGGGAACAAATGTACTTGTAAGTAAAATTTACGTTGACTAACTAGAGGTTTTGTTTTTAAGTATGTGCATATTGGGGATTTTGTTGAAACTATACCGGGACAAATGAACACTACAGCAGGTTCCACTTGTGGATGTGCTGGGGCATTCTGGGGGAGGGGAAGGTCCGGCTTATTTATGATGCTTTAATTTAACGTCTGACAATCTTGGAAAGCAAGAGGAAAACTGGGCCTGGAGATGAGCAGTCCAAGGGATAAACATTCAGAAATCATTGGAGGTGGGCCAGGAGGTGTTATTGTCACAGGAATTTCTAGATGGAGCGAAAAGGCCTAATGCTAGATGCCTCCGTTGTGGCAATTACGAAGCAGACTTGGCACACATGTTTTGTAATTGTGCAGAGTTGTAGTCCCTTAAGGAAGGAATCTGTAGGTATTTAAGGTCTGTACTTAATATGCAGGTCTCGATTACGCCTGAACTGATGTTTGGAATTGATGAGCGGTTTGTGAAGGACCCTGGGGAAATTATACTTAATCTTTGTGGTTATGGCAGTGGCTCGTATATGCCTCATCGTGGCTTGGCTCACCCCGGATCACTCCCTCCCCCTCCACGTAGCATCATTGGCTAGACAGATTGCTGTCAATGTATATCACTTGGAGAGCAAGTTATATCTGTGCAAGGATCGTGAGGCGAGAAAGTGGCGAACCCTGATCCCAGCACCAGTGGCCGAATTGATTGATAGAATGGGATCAAGTGGTGCAAGTTTTTAGTTCGTAGAAGCTTGAAATGGGAGAACTGCAATTCTAGAAAATTGGATACATTCTAATGTAATTGTACTGGAATCAATTAATAAATTATTTTATGGGCACTTTGACTAAAAGATCTGTATTTATTCGGTTTTGGATATGTTTCAATATGTATTTATGTACCTCAAATGCTACCTGTGTATTAATTTATGAATTTGTCCTGGATTGATGCGCCTCGAATAAAATATTAAAGAAAGCAAAAAATGAAAGGTCACTGGTCACTTCTACCTGCTTTCGAACCGGGCACCCTCCTCATAGGTGTTAAAAAATAAATAAAACAAAAAACAAAAAAACGCTTCAGGGAAGTCTAAACCATATGTTTTTAATACGAAAATTGAAATAATCCAGCAGAGTAATTAATATCTATTGTTTCAAAGGACCAGAGCTTCTGGCCAAAATCCATTTGGAGCATATGATGCTATAATCTGTACGGTTTGGAAGCTCTTACACATTTTTCTCGCAAAACAGGGCACTGGAAATGTGAACATGCGATAGAAACTTACTTCAACTAAACTAATAAGCGGGATCAAGGATCTTCTCACGAAAAAAGAATGCAAGAAGACATTTCAGGAGCGATAAAGATACATCACCAATGTCACTACTTTCTCATTCATGCTCCTCGCTGCCAGTTTTCATAACCAGGCGATGCTCATTACACAGGAAATGTGCAAATGTACAACCTCCAAATAAAATTACCTCTGGACCTCTGAAATCCATTAAACGTAGCATGTATTTTAAGGATCATATGCATGTTAAGCTACTATAGAAACAATGTTGCAATTCAACGTAAAATATGTATTTTTTTATTCAGGTATATTGACCTGGTCGTTAACACACATTCATAAATAGTCCTGCTTTCTCAAAGGGGAGAGAGCAGAAGGACTGGAGTTGCAATCACTGTGAAATCTGACTTTCTGCCGAGGGAGTATCTGAATTGAAGTATGTGTGTAGTCTAAAGATAAAAACAACCAAAGGAAGTCCACTAGAGAGAGCCCTGAAAATATCAATCTCTTCTTTATTCAGATAAGAATATATCCAAGGCACAAATCACATTGCGGCATTAAAATACACAGATTCATAATAGTCATAAGAATGATATAAAAGCAAATCAATAAAACATTATACATAAATGTGTCCTACGATTGGCAAGTACGACCATTTCCCAATTAATGCCCACTCCATTTGTGCTATTCATGGTCGGTATAAAAACAAGTCTTCAAAAGGTGTCCGCTTAATTCATGGTAATCCTAATAATAGTATAGAAACTGATTCAATGACCACATCCTTCATAAAGTGCACATTGTGCTACAGGCGCGTACAGCAACTTTCAAAAAGGTGCCGACTTGAAAAGCTAGTTTACCATCTTCCAATGTAAGCATTTTCGTATAAGCAGGTTCAATAAAGTTTAGGTTCCAAGTGGCCAGGTATTTTTTTATTTTTTCACTATCTCTCTGACCCTTCCACTCCTACTTTAGCAATATAGCCCTCACATTCCACAAAGTGCTCCCATGTCTCCGGTCGTAGCACGCCCTGTCCCGCAGCGGGGCGGGAAGAACCCGATGATGAAGCATGCCACCAAGGGATCTTTTGGTGGGTGAGGGTTATTTTAAGAAAATTTATCATTTCCCTAAGGTATCACCAACACGTCTGGAAGGATATTTTCAGTGCTTTCTTTAGTGGACTTCCTTTGGTTGTTTGTATGATACAGGAGGCTAGGTCCACTACGTACCTCTCTCCCCCCCCCCCCCCCTCCTTTTCATTAACCTGCTAGTCTAAAGATAAGTCGGGGATGTGACAATTGCTTGTTTAATGTGGATTTGTTACTTTTGTCTCTTGTAGGAGGCTCTGAAGATTCATCGGCTGATACTGAAGAAGTTTCTGGGGAGGACCCTAGCAGGTCTGTGTTTCGAGTTGTAGAGGTAGTGTCTTCTAACTGTAACCCTTTGGGAGAAAGACTCTTGGTAATTTGCATTCAAAATGAAGGCTAGAATGCCTTTTCATGGCTCATCACTATATCTATGCCAGTATTTTTAGAAAAGTTGTTTGTTTCTTTACTTTGATTCAATAATTTTTGTTTAGTTTCCTGCAGAGTTGACAGTTAAAATGTGATGACTTTAAAGGGGAAAAAACTCCCAATACCTTCGGGAATGCTGTCTCTTAACATGGCGTGTAAGTGTATCGGTCACACTTGCGTTCTGTCGCTCCTGAGCAATGAATAGGGAAGTTGCCTGCTCCCTTCATAACCATCCTTTGGGTTAAACACTCCTCATGGCACATTCTGCAGGGCTCACAAGGTCCTTGGAAATCAGTGGGGCAGCATCCCCGGCAAGTAAATCTAGTAGAGGAGACCAAGTTTTCCCTGAATTCTCTGTTCTTGCTCGATCATGGGAGATCTCTTCCATTCCCCAGCTCTGGCTATAGTCTCTGATGCCAGCTCAGTGGTGGATCTGCATACTTTCACTTAATTAGTAGTGTTTGCTTTGCAGTCCGGCGTAGTAATCTAGTGAGTTTGTGTGCACCTCTTGCTGTTCCCCAGTTTAGCCCTGACACCATAACAAAAGTATGTTTGCAGGGCTTGCTGTTAACTTCCCTCCTGTGATTCAGCAGATTCCATCAAGGATTTCTGTCGAAATTGTTTAACTTCAGGCAGTGTCATAAAGAGCAATTTAATGTTCTTCTCCACACAGTAAATCCAATAGGTGTCGATCTGTGTTTCATGCATCCGCTGTGCATAGTGCCGCCTGTATAAGATTTTCAGACTGGCTTCAACCCCATTTACACTTCTTCCTTATTGTGTGCACATTTCTCGTAATTTCCTCACAGTGCTTCGCTGAGTGAACAATACCCAGCTCTTTTTCCCAATTGACCTGGAAGCGGAGTCCGCTTTTCAAAATCTGTGACTGTTCTCACTTCCTCCGGTTTAATTGAAATGTGTTGTGCCCAATGCCTTCGCTGCGTATAGTAGACCCATGGTTTCTGTTGGGTGAAGTCTTTTCAAACTTGCCCAAAGGTTATGATTTTTCCTCTTGTCTAAGATCTCCCAGTTTCAGGCTTGGGCATCTGTTCTACTCCCAGCCTTCAGACATCTGGCCCATCTAACCGGAGTCCAACTCTGAGTTACTGAGTAAGGGGAATAAATGAAGGGTAGGTTGTCAGGCTTTTGTCACTTTGGCTTGATCCCATACCTGTAGTGTCCACCCAAGGACCCAGCACCATTCCCATTCTGTCCCATTGTTGATCCAGGGAGCTCCCATAGGGAATGCTCTGTGGGTATGTTGTCCAGGAAACACCACTGCTTTTCTGGTTCCTCCCTGGATTACTCCCACGTGTTCCTTAGCTGTGTAGCCCTATGGTGGGTAGCTGTTGGACTCGGCCCTCTCTGCAGGGTCAACCCCCACCCCCAAACATTTTGCCTTCACCCCTCCTGTTTTTGCTAAAATTATTATTTTTTGGGGGGTGGGGGGGCATAGGACTCTGCACCCTTTTCCACTGCTAACCAGTTCTAAAGTGCTTATGCTCCGTCCTTTAAACATGGTACGATTGTCATACACCCCAATTGGCACATTTACTTAAGTGCCCAGTAAAGGGGTACTACATGTGTACAGGGGGCCTGTAAATTAAATGTTACTAGTGGGCCTGTAGCACTTATTGTGCCACCCACTTAAGTTGCCTTTTCAAACTTGTCTCAGGCCTGCCATTTTCAGCCTGGCTGCAGTTTTAAACTTCCATTTCGAGCTGGCAAAATAAACCTTTTGTCAGGACTAAACCTTTCTGTAATATACATACAAGTCACCCCTAGGTTAGGGCCTAAACAGGCCATAGAACAGAGTGCATTGTATCTAAAAAGTTGAACGTGTACTTTTAAGTTTTACATATTCTGGTAGTGGAAAACATCATTTATTCTCTACTGCTGGGTCTACCTATCCGATAGGATAACATTGGATTACCTTATGACATTCAATAAGAGATGACGATGATTGGGAGTAGGTAGGAATATTGAGTTTGGTGTCTAACATTTGAGGATTTTAAATTCCAATCCTTTAAAGTTTGAGTAGAAGTCCCAGTTCTGAAAATGCAACTTTTTGAAAGTTGCCATTTTCTTGTCCTAACCATTTAATCCTTGCAGCCTACTGCTGGGCCAGGTGACTAGGCATGAGTGGCAGTTCGCCTTTGTGTATTCCTCCCAGACAGCCACACAATAGAGACTGTGTGGTAGCAGGTTGGGCCACCGAGGCAGGATGGGGGCAGAGCTGTCATCTACCACACTTGCACTTCAAACGGGCTGCCTCAGCACACTCCGAGGGCTTCATACTAGGTAATAGTACCCCCAGACAATCTAGGGGGGCATGGAGGCACAAATTTCCAGACACTAATCTGGAGGGGAAAACTGCAGACACTTCTCCCACTTCAAAGGGGGCACCAGGTATAAAAATATGACCCTCACACCAACTATTCAGTTCACTTGGGCCTGCAAAAGGACTGCCCTTCTGTCTGTGGCCTGCTGTCTATGACTTGCTGTGTACTTCAGAGGACTGCCCTGCTGCTTGAGACCTGCTTTTCTGCTTGCCCCAAGGACTATCGGAGTGACTCCAAAGGCTTATTGCTGGCCTCCCGATCAGAGCCCCAAGAACAGAAAAGGCTCCAGCCATCTTGAACCCTGCATTTGGACCCATCCTGAGAGAGTCTTGATTGTCCAAGTGGTGCCCCTCCAGTCCTGGACTCTTGTAAGTGGGGTAAAAGGTGCGGTACCATCCTAACTGAAGGTTCCACCAAATCGGCGCAAAGCCCTGCTGCACAGACTGCACACCAAGGACATAAGGTACAATGCTTAGCAGGCCAAACTTGATCCTGTACCCGCCCTGCGCTCCATTGCGGTCAGACTGAATTTGTGACTTTTCCCCAATCCAGCGCTATTAGATACCCTCAGTAGGAGCATTGCACCTTTTGGCGCTACTTTTATCGAGCTCTTTACAGTTGCATATCTCAATTTCTACTGATTGGATTTTTGTTTTGGTGTCATTTTTATTTAATTTTATTTAATTTTACTCTTTTCTAAATTGGTATGGGATATTCATTGTGTTCTCTTTTATTACCGTTTGTGTAATACATAAATACTTTGCACATTGCCTCCAAGTTGAGCCTGATTGTTTTTGTGCCAAACTACCAGAGGGTTAAGCCCAGGTTAATTTAGTAACTTTTGTGGTTCACCCTGACTGATTGTGGCTGTTTGAGAAGAGCTCCCACACTCCTCAATCACACAATTTCTCACAGTAGCCAAAGCTGGTATGCCTAACACTCTGTGCTTTGGAGAGAGTAGACTGCTATCTCTCAATCCTCTTCCTCCTTCTTGTATAATAAGTGCATGTGTTTTGTAGTTGGTTCAGGAAATCCCTCTCAACCCTGAGGCCCAAGACCTGGAAGAGGAACTGGGTCCTCCGTAATATCCTAATCGATACCCCATGCTTCAGTCACAGTAAGTGGGGCCTGTGCCATCTCTACAGGTTGCCTTTAATTGATGTTGGCAGCAGGCTATAGATGGTGTCAAACAGGTCCCTTCTGTATGCAGTGGTATTTATAATCGATCTAGTGGCCCATCTAACGGAGTCACCTGGCGCAAGGTGTGGAATGTAGCTGGAGCCATATTAAGGTTGAGAGCCTCTGAGGCAGATTTATCCTATCACTAGGGACCCTCTCCAGCTGCTCCAATAGATGTGAGATGAAGTTACTCTGCTAGGTGACCAAGGCCTGGCCTGCAAAGATGGTGACCTTAATCTGGTTCCAGTACCGGACCTATCTCCTCTAATCCCTTGGTTGTCCCAGACCGTCTGTGCTCCGGGCTCGAAGTACAATGTAAAAACAAGATTGGGCAATGAGCCCTCTGGCCTCATTTGCCCCTCCCACCCCCCCCCACCCCCCCACCACACACAACCTGTTCCGGAAGGCTTACAAATCCATCTTCTTCTGCACCTTTGCAGATGGAGCTGCATTTCCTGCCTAGACAACACTCGAAGACCAGACATGCCAAGAGGCGTATGCCTCTTTGCTTCTCTGTGGTAATCCAGCTTTACGTGTTGCATGTATTTTCAGCATCCAGAGAGGAGCTCCCTCTTGAGTCTGGGAGCCACAGCAGTCGGGTGGGGGTACCTTCTTTGTATTGTCGCCAACTTGAAACCCTTCCACAAATTCCTGTTGGTCTGGGCAAATCAACTGCTGCAGCAGTAGGCTCAGTCTGTTTGCCAAGAATTTATGAAAATATTTTCATGTCTGTGTTTAGACTTGAAATGCACGTGTGACTTTTCTTTGGATTGATTGTTTTGTTCAGGTTGTTTTTCTTTAAAAAAAAATGTAACTTGCTGTAACTACGTAAAACCAGTAGGTAGTTTTTATTATTTGAGAGCGTAGGAGCAAGTTATAAAAATATCTGGGTTCTTTACTCTCTTGTAATCTGCAAACTGGGATGTGATCAAAATTGACTTGCATGCATAACAGCCTTGCTGCTGCATACTGAGGATTTTTTATTTCAATTCTAGCAAGTTTTTATTTGTCTAGAAGACTACCATATAATGGCACTAAGAAATTAAATGCACATGGATGATGGACCTATCGAACTGCGGGTGCGGAGCCCTGTCATCTGTTGGTTTCCAAGACCGGATCACGTGATGATCATCAATGTCGTGGCCGATGGTGGTGGAGAGTGAGGAGAGGGGGGGGGGGGGGGTGAAGGTGGCTCTATGGGCACTGCTGCTTGCTTCTCCTTTTATAAAAGGAGAGTTACAGGCTGGAGTTTTGTAGTGGTATTTGAAGTTAGCCTGTAGTTTGCTTATATAGGATTGACTGTACAAAGTTCTAGTTGAATGCTTTTAATCTCTGCAAAATTCTGTCTTTGATCAAGGCTGGGTGCTAAAGGCTGCTAGTCTCCCTGCTGGGTAAGGGGATATCACCCAGAGAAACCAAGACTGCCTGCTCTGCAGCACCAGCGTGCCAAGACCAGTGTTCCCTGTGAGAAAAAATAGGGCTTTGGAGCAAGGTCCAGTGGGGAGCCCTGTTGTGTGGACTAAGGGTGCAAGGTGTGACGTGATGGCTGCTGCACCCATTGGGCCACTATGAAGATAGCCGTGAACGGAGTGCTGTGTGGGGAGAGTAAAAGCCTATGTGGTGCTGTTGCGGGGATCCACCCCCTTTCTTTCTTCCGCCCGCCCCCCCCCCCCACCCCCAATCTGCCAAAAGGGGCTGCTTTGAGAGGTACTGCTGGATAATGAGGGCCGAAGCCTGTGCAGGACCTTGGCAGCGACCCTGTATGCCAGAAGGGGCTGCCATGGTATACAAACTGCCTTGCTGGGCTGGCACCTTGGCTGGTAGTGCTGCGGCAATCTAGTATGCCAGAAGGGGCAGTCCGTATCAAGAGTGTTGGGAGGATTGGGCCACTGTCCGAGAACTGTGATGTTGTGTGACTCATAGCTTGCAAAGAAGCATCGAGGATTGCACCCGACCTGTCCCGTGAACTGAGGAGGAAACTGCTGGTGTTTTACCATGTCACTGGGACCCAAATGGGGAACATCAGAATCACCCTGCCCTGTTGTGGAGCGCAGAACTTGCCGTGCAGGAGGAGCACTGGAGCACCACCGATCGCTGCTGGAGCAGACCGTGTAAGCACAAAGAAGAGCCTGCGATTGGCAGGTGCTACCACGCCTCTCGCGTGCAGCCTACTCACCAAACAGGACCGGACCTTTGCGAGTGCCCGCGAATGGGGCACCTGCTGAGAAGCTGCACACTTCCTTGCTGCTGGAGCGGGTAAGACTGGTCAGGGGCCTACTGGGCCCGGGGGACAATTTTCTAAGTCCGCGTGAACTCTTGAGTTCAGGCCTACTGCATTTCCTGGATGCGGCCACCAGTGAACGGGAAAATGTTATTGTTTATAATTGTCGTAACCTTTCTTTGAATGCGTGGAGTTAAAAATAAAATACTACTTTTTATTTTAAAAATAAGTATTTGAATCGACATTGATTTATTGACCCTCTGTTCTCTCTGTTATGAGTCTTGTACACTAACCTGATTTTAAACCAACACCATTTGCTAGAGATGGTATGCCTTTTCTATTAGCCTTCAATTTCCTGGGGTAGTGCCAGGTTTTCAGGTTCTTCCTGAAGCTCAGCATATCCGTGTTGGTTCTAAGGGAGAGAGGAAGGTTGTTCTAGAGTTGTGCACATTGTACCTGAACAGTTCTACCGCCCATTCGTGTTTTTTTTTTTTTTTTTTTTTTGAAGGGGGGGCAAGGACAAGAAGGCAGCATGGGTGGATCTTAAGATTCATATAGCTCATTTATTTGCTGAAGAGCTATATGTACTGTGCCATTTACTGCCCTATGAGTAATGCATAGTGCCTTCAAAATACTCCTTTCCTTTACTAGTAGGCAGTGCAGTTTTTTTTAGTGTTTCTGATGCGGAGTCCCTTCCCTTGTTTAGCGCTAGTTTGGCTGCCAGCACCTGGATCCTCTGGAGCCGTTTTAAGAGATATATTTGGGACTGCCTAGTAGCAAAGAGTTACAGTAGTCCAGTCTGCTTAGAATTGAAGTCTGTACCACAAGCTTTCTATAGGGCTGAGGGAGCAATGGGACTATTTTCTTCAAATTTCTGAGGAGTAAGAGACTTTGCTACTGTTCTATTGACATGGGATTCCATTGAGAGTCAATTTGGATTCCTAAGTTACGTCCTGGCTTTGAGGTATCTAAATCTGCGTTATTCGCCCATGACCAGAGGTTTGCGGGAAGTTGTTGTTGTATGTTCGCTGGTGAGCAGCACAGGAATTCAGTCTTATCTCGGTTGAATTTTAGTGTATTATCATCCAGCCATTTGGTCATCTCTTTCAAACAGGAGTGGAGGTTGTTTAGTTCATTAGGGTCAGAGTTGTTCAGGTATATTATTAATTGAGTATCGGTAGCCATAGCCACCTATGGCGCAGACATATGGGGCACTGCTGATGTGGGTGCTCTGCAGAAAGTGGAGGATAAGTTTGCAAAAAAATTGCTATCAGTTAAACCAGCCTGTTTGAATCTGAATCGCTCATAAAGAACTTGCCCTCCCCTTTATCACTGACGCAATTAAACTGGCCCCACTTCTTTTATGGTTGCGCATCTGGAAAAGGGACACGGTTGGGTTAAATCAAACCATAATAAAAGATGTAATTAACCTAGACCGAGCCAATAGTATCCCCTGTTTAGTATATGTCAGGAAGTCTCTCTCAGATTTGGGCTTAGCTTGTTTGTATACAACACCCCATAAATGTTTGGCTTTTTCCAAGACTAAGCTGAGAGAGGCCTTCTCTAATAAATGCGAGCTAGAAAGATGGCAACGCAACCAAAGCAAAGTCACGGTTATTTACTACCATACTGTACCCAGAGTGCCCATGGGCCATGACTCTTATCTCTCCTTTGTTACTAACAATACGCATTAATACCTTTTAACAAGAATGAGGTTACATTTTTTTCCCTTGATGATGGGATACCCAGCACAGGAACATTCATTAAAAAAATTTGGCGCTATGTCCTTGTGATGGACTGTCTACTCAAACTATGTCCCATATTTTATTCTTCTGTTATTTTTATAAAATGGAAAGGAAAAAGTATATCCTCCCCTTGATAACAAAATTGAGCCTATATTCTCACTCTTTAGCTTTTGCAGTTATCAATTCCCTGGAAACTCCATATATTTGTTTCATGGTTGTGAAATTTTTACATTCAGTTGTTCGGACTAGGAGATGCTCTACAGATAGGGGAGTTGTTTTATTTGACCATTTTTATTAACTGCCGCCATTCCCCCAATTTTCGAAAATGAATTGTTGTAAATATGCTAATTGGAATTTGTATGGGGGTGTGTTATCTTAACTGCGTGTTGTATCAAATTCTTTTTATAATGAATAGTTGTTAGCAATATTTGCAAGTAACCTTGTTACTAAAACTATTTTAAAAGGATAAAGTTAATTATTAATTGATTTTAAACTCATCTTTGATCAATTTGCACTATGAAAATTTTATTCTGTACTTTTATGCATATACCAAATGCAAATAAAGTTATTTGATTGAGTATCGTCTGCATAGTTTACGAATGATAGCCCAAAAATGTTATCAGTGGTCTTGGGTATATATTGAACAGCATAAGCCTTGGGGCAGAACCTTGGGGGACTCCATGGTCGATTTTCTTGTATTCTGATGTAACAGGTGGGAGGGTTATTGCTTGTAATTTGTCCGAGGTAGGACTCAAACCAATTGAGCATTGTACTTCTCATACCAATCTCCTTCAGGCGTGCAAGCAGGATTTGATGATTGTCAAGTGCAGCGGATAGGTCTAATAGGATCAGTACTGCCGTTTTACTGCCATCAACTTGCGTTCTTATTTCATTGGTGGCCTAAACCAGTGCAGTCCCTGTTCCATGCGCAGGCCTGAAGCACGTTTGCCCTGGTTCTAACAGATTGTTTTCTTCAAGGACGTCAGCTAGTATCTTGCTGAGGTATTTTTCAAGTATCTTGACTGGGAGAGGGAGCTTCGAGTTAGGGCGGTAGTTGCTCGGTTCTTGGATATCATTCGAAGGTTTTTTCAGGAGACGGGTCACCAGGGCCTTCTTCCAGGCTGTTGAAACCCTCCCAGTGGCGAGACATTGATTACAGATTAGCTGTAGATTGGGGAATAGTCCATTCGCTCCATCTTTCCACAGCCTTCTTGGAATGGGGTCTAAGGGGGAGCCTGAAGAGATCGATGCAACACGACCTCTGAACTGTGTTTCTTCTAGCATATCAGTGTAAATACTTAAGGCAACATAAATAATACAAAACAATTGCATATGAATATTAAACTGAAAAAACTGTTGGAAAAAAAGAACCAACGAAAACTATTTTTCTTAAAGAAGTACAAATAGTATTTTTATTAATAATCTATTTCAATAATGAGAAGTCCCAGTCATACTATTCCAATCATATCTGCAGTCATACATCTCATACAATCCAAACTCAATTTAAAACAGCATTTTGATGAAAAAATGATATCTATAAAGATTGAGGTCTAGTTTTCATGTCCAGAGACGAGCAATGTGGCACAATTGCATTTGACTGTTGTGTTCTACGCGCGTTTCGGCACTGGAAGGTGCCTTCGTCAGGAATAGGTCACAATCAGACAACGTTGGTATCCTATTTTTATGATCGAGGTCACCAAGCTGCATCTGTCAATTGTGCAGCGCGATCTCTGCTAAGAACTATAATTTTGTAAACTTAGTGGAATTGACACCAGATACAAAGATGTAATTTGCAGTAACGCAAGGTAAATCTGATCTTGACGTAAAATTCTTTAAAACAATGCTTCCATAATACGATTTATGAGACGTGTTGCATAAAGCGATTCTCAAAATGAATGATTTTTTTTTGATGTAACATGGTCTCCGGATAAGGGATTCCTCCTCACGCTGTGACTATGCGTGAGGACTCTTCTAGCATATCAGCCACCTCTAAGCGTGGCTCCTTGGACCAGTCTTGGTTTGGGTTTAGCCTTTTGGTCCTGGTATCGTGATTTTTGTTTCGATTAGGATTATCCTTGTTTTTTAGGTCTTGCCTAGCGACGAAGCGCTGTCGCTAGCGAGATCTATTGTTGTCGACTTGAGTTTGGAAGGGGGACAGGCGATGTTCACGCTCACGGCGTGTCTTCAGCTTGCGCCCGGACAGCCGATGTGCACGCTCACGGCGTGTCTTTTCTGGGGATCCCGGACAGCCGATGTGCACGCTCACGGCATGGCGTGCTTTCGCGTTCCCTCTTGCTCGCTCCTTCCTGTCTCCATCAGGCCCATGGCTCGCTTTCACTTTCCTCCCTGCGGCCTTTCAGCACAAGCTGTGCACGTGTTTTGCTGTGCGGGCACGGCGCTTTGGCGCGCTTTGACTTTCTTTACGGCGTTTCAGGCGGGTGTAGGTCTGGCGGCCTCGCTTCCGGTCTGCCTCTGAAACAAGCCGCCGAAGTGAAGATGCAAGCCGCCGCCGATGAAGTGAAGTTGGCGGACGAGGAGGTGGAGGGTCCGCAGAGGAACGGGGAGGGCCCGCTGGTGCCCATGGGGGGAATGGGTGGTGGGGGCCCTCGCGTAGTCCGCATCCTAAAGTCGGACTTGGGTTACGGCTTAAATGTGCGCGGGCAGGTGAGCAAGGGCGCCCAGCTGCGGAGCATTGGAGGAGAGCTGTACATGCCGTTCAAGCAGCGGCGGTCAGCGCTGGGTGCCGGGAGACGCAGAGATGGCTTCCTACCGGGGTGCTCCCTTCATCAGAGGCGTTGATCTGAGCGGTAACGACTTTAAGGTGAGAAGGGCAACTAAGTGCCTCGCTTTGTTAGGCCCAACCGGCATGTTGTGTTTGGGGTGCAGGAAATGTACGGAGGGTGAGGCCCGAACTATTTCCTAGCTTGCATTGCAGAACATTTGTGAAAGACGTAGTAGTCTACTTTTGTAATGTCCATGATACGGATAAGTAAATGTGCCTCAGTGTGCGATTTCACATGAACTTTTGGTCAGAAAAGTGAGGTCAGTTGGTCTGGCTTCATTGCAATCAGCTCGAGTGCACATCTTTTCTACCAGTCTCCTCGGGTACTCTTTCCCTCTGCCGCTCTTGTGTTGCTATTGCCTTCCCTGTATAAATCTCCATCACTCTCGTTTGCTTATCCCCCCCACTCCCTCAATGTATTTTTTCATGTGCAGTTCCCTCAGTTCCACGCTGTGCACACTCATCCGTTTGCTCCTCCAACCCACCCGAGCCCTCCGTCTTCCTTCCCTCCCGCATTTTCAGTGTCACTTCTCCAACCTCGTCCTCCGTGTTAATAAATAACCCCACAATGGCCTCTCTGTCGCTTGCTCTCCATGTTGCTTGGTCCCCCACCCACCTTTGTGTTTCTTCCCACTCCCCTCTGTTATGTCTCCCCACCCAGCCTATCTTTTTTTTCTCTTTTGGTTTACTTAACAAACTCTGAACGGCAAACAAAATGCAACCCAAAAATCTTTTGTAGGCATTTGCATGTGTGCTCCTACAGAATAACAGGACCCCGTAATCCCAGCACCTGCTATCGGCCCTGCCCCTCCCACTACCCGAAATCTTGCCATAAACTTTTTGGAGAGGGCCGGACTTTAAAACAGTTTGTTTAGGGGGCTCAGGACAAAACATGTTGAAGACCTCTGCTCTAGAGACAGTGAGTGCCTGCTCTTTAACTTTCTTCTACCCTTGGGTGTCAGCTGGGGCAAAAACACCATTTTACGGATTATCAGAATGGGGAGTTCACAATGAAAATCTACATACTGCTTTGAAAAGCTCCACCGGTCTAGACAAACCGGTCGGCAGAAGTAAATGAGGGCGGATTACTGCCAAGGCGCGCGTGTAAGGGCTAGCCACCAGGACATACGTTTATTCCTTCTCCTCCTGGGGTTTGCAACTGCTTGGGACTCGGACCTAAATTCTTCAAATGTGGAAGCAAGGCAAATAAAAGCCGGACAGCCTAATATCAAATGTAGGGCCATTCGTGGAATTGTTGATTTTAAAAAACAGCACACTAGGATAAAAGGCACACGCGTAAGTAACTTGTATAGCGTTCAACGTGCACCTGTGTAGGACATCATAGCATGTAACGACGGGATGTGTAGTTTTTATCTAGCTGCAAATTCTAGCTTTTTATATTTTGAGTAAACTCTTGATGCAAAGTTAATTAGCAGGAAACCAAAACTATTTAGCTGGAATGCATTCGTCCACTGGGGAACCATTTAGTAACACACGAACTCTTGCGAGTACAAATAAGAGGAAAATAAAACGTTTTAAAAAAGCAAACCAATTATATGCATGTTTCCAGCCGTTACAAAGCTTTTCAAAAGTTCGAGC
The DNA here is from genome assembly GCA_963921515.1 of Calotriton arnoldi. Taxonomy (NCBI): domain Eukaryota; kingdom Metazoa; phylum Chordata; class Amphibia; order Caudata; family Salamandridae; genus Calotriton; species Calotriton arnoldi. The sequence goes on from CAWUFW010005083.1 coordinate 1,093,845, forward strand.
ACTGAAACAAAAGTTTACTTAATGGTGGCCGGTCTCCTTAAATATTTATAGTTAGTTTAAACAAGCATTTGCAATGCAATAGGTCTCGCATTTACGTGAGTTTGAGCTATTGACATTCCAAATAACAATGCCTTTTTTATTTGTTTTCGTTTTAAAACATAAATAAAAGGCATTGTCATTTACAATGCCAATAGCTTTAACTTGTGTAACTGCGAGACCTATTGCATTGCAAATGCTTGTTTAGATCTGTTAAGATCTTGTTGATTTTTTTATTATGGAAATACTCTGGAAGATTATCGCATAGTTTTTGTGAAGGTTCAATATTTTTGTTTTATACATTCAGGGGCGGTTAGTATTTGACTTGGTAAAAGAACTTTCTTTGATTTGTTGGACGCTTTGAGGATAGTAGTGGAGAGGTAGGAGGCTCTGGCTTTCCTTATTTCAGTTTTATATTCCCTGTGAGCCCATTTTAGTAGGGCTTTGTCATTATCAGTGTAAGATATTTTCCATTGTCTCAAGTTTTCTAGACTTTGACTTTAAGTCTTTTAGGGTTTCTGTGAACCACGGTGCTGAGTTTCTAGGTTTGTCTGCTTGCTTTTAATGGGGCTATTTTACCTAGAGTACCTCCAATGGACTTTTCTTAATTTGCGTAGTTTACTTCTACTGTGTTGGAGTCTAGTAAACGGGTGGCGGGGCCAAATATTGTTTCCTTGCTAAATATCTTTAGTGTAGCACAGGGTCTTTTCAATGATGGGTTTCTGATGAGTTTATTAACTTTGATTCCTTTAGTGGGTATTTTAGCATTAAATGTGACCAAGTAATGGTCTGACCAGCTGATGGTGATAGGGTTATTAGCTGTTACCACGTCTGAGGAGGCTCAAATTATGTCCAGAGTGTGTCCACCTACATGAGTGGGCCCTTTAACCTGTTGTATAAGATTCATGCCTTCACAGTATTTTAGAAAGTCCATCGTTTGCTTTTGATTGTCTTCTGCCCAGACGTTAAGTCACCCAGAACTAGACAATTTGAGTGGGACATTAAAAAAATCGCTGTTGCATGTAGGAAGGGTTGGGCAAATTCTGTTAACGTGCCCGGGGGTCTATAGCAAAATAATCCAGATAGAATAGCACCTTCCTTTTTCTTTAATCTAGAAGCCTAGTATCTCTATTCCTCGACTTTGTTCTACTTCCAGTTTTACTAAGGCCCATTTGTCCTTAAAGAGGATTGCTACTCCGCCCCCTCTTTTTTGTTCTTGATTGGAACAGGGCTTTATAGCCTGGGGGCATACACTTCCCAGGATAGACCCTGGTTCATGGGGAAGGGAGGTTTCTGTGCTAAAAAGTATGTCCCCGTCATTAGAAGTTAGTAGAAGGTTTAATTCGGCTGTGTGTTTCCCCATGAACCGGGTGTTGAGCAGTCCACAGGATATGAGATGGTTTCTTGTCTTATTGGTGCATTGTAGGTCCTTGGAGCTGCTTTTGTTAAGAGCGGCTGCCTCTAGGTCTATGAGGACGTACTGGTGGTTGGTGCTAATAGGTTTTAGTTTGTGTATCTCTTTGCTAGTATAGGTAATTCTCTTCTTACCTTGTGTATTATGGGGCCCAAATCTGGCAGCGTGGCTGGTACTGGTCGCTTCCGAGCGCAGACGGGCTTGCCTTTGGCGCGTTCGCTGTGCGGACACGCCACCATGCCGTTTAAGTTGCCCTCCCACTTTCGCCCTGCCAAAACAACTAGGCTGTGTATTTCAGTTCATATTCGGGTATTACAGTTCAAATTCAGTTTGGATTCAGTTTTTCATTTTGAACATTTTGTTTCAATTTTGATTCCTAGTCAACATTTACTGAGACATTAAAACATTAAAAGACCTTCCTATCAAGTGCTGTGTCGATTCCCATAACGATTTCTTTAAAAATACTCTTGCTATAATTTTCCAGCTTAAAAAAACCCCTTCCCAGATTTGAATTAAGACAGGGCTCCCTTTATCGGTTCTTTGTACAAATCTTTCAGTAATTTCAGCCTACTTTTCCGATGCAAGACCTACAAATGCAAGACAAGCCCAGGTATGTCAGACTTCATTCTGCGGCTAAATGCGAGTAAAACGTAGGCATTTTGAACGGTTTGGAGACCGTAAACCAGCACACAATTATTATATACACGATGTATGCACACAAAGCGGCATACATTTATAATATACATGATCTATAGAAAGGTTTATGGAGGAATAAAGTTGATGGAAACTTGCTGTGTTTGCTCCTCAACTTGCTACACTGCTTTTCTGGGTGCAAACAGATGTTTTGTTCTGGCAGAAACTCTTGGCGGCGAAGACATTGCCACAGGATGTTCTCAGCCTGAAGGAAATCAGTCTCTAGTTAGTGAACATCTTTGGGAAAAAAATGTTTTTTGTCTTACAAAGACATTGTGAAGTTCTGGTTCTAACTGTTGAATCTGAAAAGGACTCTCCATTTCTGCCACCTGCTGTGAAATGCATATTTCCACGGCTTCTGTCCAGGAGCTGATTTGCATACGTCATCTTTGGATAATGGTTGGGAAGAACTGTTTTATCCAAGTGTGAATGCTAATCTGCACACATGAAATTGAATATTTGTTTCCCATTTCGTCTTCATCTTCTAAGTATTTGGTATAAGATGTACTGGTCTGTATTTAATGCAGTGAAACCATTTTTTGTTTAGTATTTCTTTGCATAAAAATACGAATGACCGGATTGGTTCCTGGTGTTTTGCAGTCAATAGACTTCCTTGAAGTAGGAAAGCTAATTTCACAACTGTCTTAAACAAGGATAAATCCTTTGTAATTCTGCCTCTAAATGTTTCTACATTTGCCTTTCAGGAATGGGGATGCCCAACTGTTTGACAAAGTCCGCGGCCATGACATCAAGCTTCTTCGCTACCTGTCCATCAGATACATCTGTGATTTAATGGTGGAGAATAAAAAAGTAAAGTTTGGTCTGAAGTGAGTGCAAAATCCGCAGTTTTTTTCTTTTCTGTTATCCTTTGTTCCTCCAACAGTGTTGTACTTGGTTTGAAAGTTTGGGTTAAAATTTGAGATTTCTCATTCGATAATTGGGCACAATGAATTGGGCAGTGCCTGCTGTGTGCCAAGTTCATTCTCTGCATTAAGATTCTGCATTTCCTCATCGATCTTTTCTGCCGCTTGAGGGAGGTGATGTCACCTGTTTCACTGCTGCTCTTCCAACACAGTCCCCAACTTTTGCCAGTTTTAGTGCCTTGTGGTCTCTGGTATCGGTCATGTGTGGTGTGTGTTTTTTTTTTTTTTTTTTTTATGGCTATAGCTTTAAACTGTTCAGTTTTTTTGTTTTTTTTTGTTTTTTGTGTGTTTAAAAAAAAAAAAAAAAGAATGCACAGTACAACGACCTGCCTTTGAGGTCCAGGGATGAGTGGGGTCCCTTCTGCTACTCATATCAATCATTGATGTGACTACTCTTGTGCAGTCACTTGTGTCAGTAGCTTGTTAACAGGTTTGTTAGGGAGTCCAGGGAACACTTCATTTATATTGCCACCTATTTGACCGCCTTTTCTGTTGGATTGAAATAGCTCGTACCATATTATTGTTTACAATTTTAACCTGTTTCAAAACTTTTGCTTTACTGTATTTTAATCATCTTTACTGCCCCTGAGGGCTCTTGTATTCCATTTTTCAAATGACTGCTATTTGGAACTGCTTGAGAGGTTACAATCCTCATTTTTTCCCACGTTGATGGTTTTTATCATTTTGTTCTGGTTTCAGTGTGACGTCTTCAGAGAAGGTGGACAAGGCTCAGCGCTATGCAGATTTCACTCTCCTCTCCATTCCTTATCCAGGTACTGTGTGCAGCTCTTTGAACTGTAGGTGAGAGCTGTGCTCTGACCATTAGAAAGTCGCTTGCTAAGGACAGAACCTGCCTTATGCCGCAGGAGTTGGCCTAATGGCTGGGGCGGTCAACCTCAACTGGGGAACTGGGTTAGAGTCTCGGCAATGACGCTGAACATCCTGTGATTCTGGGCAAATCACAATCTCCCCGTGCCTAACAAAAATGAATGTTTGCTCATGTAACGCAACTGGTGCTATGTAAAGCGCTCTGATACCCGATACCTTCGGGTCAAGTTCGCGCTATATAAAACTCCGTAAAAAAAAAAAAAAAAAACATTATGCATGTATTGTTGTAGTGACTTTGAGCTCCGTGCTGGTAGATTTGTTGAGGATGGCAAAGTGTGAAAGTAAGGGCCTCATTTAGAGGAGGGCAGTAGCAGGACTTATGCCAACCAAATAGATTTGTAAAGAGGTGTTATGCGGGACATCTATGATATTGGAAATGATGGCTTGTGGTCCAACCATTGTAGGGCACACCTCGAACTCCATTACCACTTGGCTTCCTGTCTGTCAGTGATGGATGAGATACTTGAATTGATCTCTGCCACGGATAATTATTTGGGGACATCATTGCAGCCCTTTTTTTTTTGGGCCCATAATGCCATCTGACGGGAACCAGCCATATGCAAGTCAGCCTTGGTCTTGCTCCAACATGAACAGTCCAACCCAAACTGTCGGGCCAGGTTCCCTCTGAACCAGCGCACAAGTAACCCTCAGACCTATTGTGCTATTTGGGCCTTTTCAGTAGGGTACAGCTTGGTTCCAGTGGCAGAATGAGCATGGGCTGCATGTCTGGGCGAAACGGTGACACTTGGAGTGTTGCACTCTGAAAAACAAACTGATGGGTAGAATTCCCAACTTAATCTCAACCACTGGTAATTACTCTGGTCACTTTCCAGTCCATTTTTTTCCCCCACCATGCCGCCTCAGACCGGCAAAAGTATGCAAATCAGCCTTAGTTCTGCTTCAATAGGAGCAGTCCAACTCAAGTGACAATGGGGCAGGACCGAGGCTGATTTGCATATGGCTGGCTCCTGCCTGAGGTGGCTTGGTAGGTATAAAAAAAAAAAAAAAGAAACGGATGGCCTAGAATGCGGCAAAAGTACCTACCAGTGGCTGAGATTAATAGAAGCATTCCCCCGCCACTCTTTTGTTTTTCTCTGTCCAAAGCAATCATGTAAACAATAGAAGTCTGAAAGAAAATCCTGAAATGTGCCCCTGTCTTGGTAGACTATTCCAGCACCTTGGCGGCATCACTTGGATTGTTCCATGAAATGAAATCCTACTCTGAGGGTTTTTAGTTGGGGGGCACATGAGTGAGTCAAATGGAATTAATTGGCAAGTGTCACTATCTTTAGGTATCACAAGTATCGACAGTGAGCGATGTACTTGTGCATCTATGGAAGCTCCAAACCAGATTGTCCATCCTGCAGGCCCTGTGACCCACTGGCTTCACCTCCTGAATGTCTCTTATGCAGCATCCCCTGCCATACACAGTTGCATTGCTGTAGCTTGCATATTAATACCATATTTGTTTCAGATTTTTTTTTATGAATCCATTTTCTCCTATTTCAGGTTGTGAATTTTTTAAAGATTACAAAGATCGAGACTATTCTGGAGAAGGGCTAATATTCAATTGGAAGCAGGTATGAGTCTTGCATTTTTTTTCACTAGGTGTCCTGGCACCATTTATTTAATCTGCACTGGACATTTTAGTGCACATGTTTGGAAAAATCTATCTACTGTGGTCCTTATGACAAGATTTGTGGGAAAACCCACACTTGAGATTTTGTCCTAAAACAAATTTCAACTGCATGAATTGTATCATGCAAAAGGGGCATTATTTGAGGAAAAACTGAAGAAATTGGTGCACAAGCAGATATGTTTATTTCCCTATTCCATGCTAAAATACTCCTATTAGTGCAGTAATATTGCATGTGGAAATAACCGCAGCCCCTGGTATGGTGGATTCTGTATACTGTTATTGCCATATTGGAGTCTTGAACTTTTAATGGGGGCCTGTGAAGTGGATGTTGAGTGGGCAGAGCTGCATCTTTAGGGTATGTTTGTGAAAACATTGTTGGAATGTTTTGTTCACATCTTGGGCTCAATCTTTCTTTTTTTTTTTTTTATAAATAGGATTATGTAGATGCTCCATTGAGTATTCCTGATTCTCTGACAAAGTCTCTGAACATTGACTGGAGCAAGTACCAGGTGGGTGTATAATATTTTATGGGTTCATATCATTGGGTCCTGTACCTGTGAAATGTAGAAATGACCCTTTTAAACACAAGTGGTATGTAACGAATGCTAGACGGTGCAAGGCATCCTACTAATATTTAGCAGAAACCTGTTGGTGCAGGCCCTTCTGTGTACCATGATGAGTTGCAGCCATGATGAGTTGTGCTTATGTCCTATCCCTCCTCCAGCATACCTCTGAGATTTCTTCACCAATCTCTGAATAAAAGACTGAAGTGTGCTAATGATTGAGTAAAGAGTGAGCAGGGTTTGCCTGAAGTTGGTCAGCCAGGTCACATGAAGTCCACTGTTTGGTCCCTCGGGCCTTCTTTCCCAGGAGCTTCATTCTGTAGGATCACCTCTTTATGTAATCTGCTGGTGTTAGCCTCTTTGATGTATTGGGTTCATGCTTCATGTCAGACCTGGATACTTGGGAGACCAGGTACACGCATGTGTCCATTGGCATAGTCCTCTGCAAATGTTAGCAGAATTGTGTACATTGGTGTATTTCTGTGCAGATGTTGCTCTGATTTCTGTTTGCACTTTTGGAACATGACTGAATTCACTTTATGAAGAAAAACTTTGCTGCTTAGTGCATTCTCATCTCTAGTTTACGGTTTTTATAGAAAGGACAATAGACTAGCTTATGGAATACACTCCCCCTGAACATCTGCCTTCAGACCAACTGGTTTTCTTTAGAAAACTTCAGAACACGAGTTTCAGGTTTCTCATTGAATATGCTTGTCCAAGCCAGAAGCGTCTGTAGACCATTTAATGTACAAGGTTAAGCAAGACCTTGAATTGACGTGTCTAGAATATAGTAGTCTGGTGTGGCAGCACTTTTGAACAAAGGTGAATGCATTCAGACTTGACCTATGAACTTGCCACTAGCTTGCATGTCTGCTGAATGTTAAAAAATGGGCTTTTGTTCTTGACTCATTCAAACCGTTAACCTAGTAGTGTAAGGTCTGTGGTGGTGCTATTTACACACACAAAAATAGAAAACAAGTTTTCAGTTTCCATTTTTGTCAAATAAGGCATACGAGTGTTTCTCCATTGTCTGTAAACTGGTCAAATTAAGAGGTTAGATACTTGGCACTGGTCACTGTCCTGCCTTCATTTAGTAGACTCTGCAACTCTCCTTCGGCTGGAGATGAAGACCACTGGACTGTGACATTGTTCACTCACTTTGGTCCTGTCATAGCCCGGTGCTAGGACCACATTTGGTCCACCAAGTGGCCTTCATGTGCTTATGACTTTGCCCTCTCTATGGAATTAGCATTATCCATGATGTTTGAGCATTCACTGTACTGACATCACGTTTCGCGTTGATGACTTTCTACCGCCCTATCCAGATTGTGTGTTCTCCGAAAATGGAAGGATGCCTTCCCGCCAAGAATGAGTGAGTGGATAAAGGAATCGATGACCGTAACGCCCTATGAGATGCTAATTTATAAACTGAATGGTCAGTTACCACTTTTTGAGAAGATCAGGTCTCTTCTTAAGTGACAGCCCAGCTACAGACCTCGGGAGTAAGCACCATGACAGTCCTTTCGAATCGTTATTCGTTCCCTAATGTGTTTTTATATTCCCTTTTTTCGGAGCGGACTTGCCATGTTGGTGACTTTACTACCCTAGTTCATCTTTTAACTTTATGTTCTTAATGCTGTTAAATGACTATTTGTGTCGATAACCTTTGCACCACTCTGACTTCCTGATTAAATTGTAGTATCTGTACCTTGTTAGATGTTTAATCGTTGCTTAACGCTTCGTGTCTGAGCCTCTTACCACCTCCTCTCCTTCCCATTCTTTACCTTTATTCATTCTCTTTTTGGTCTTTAGTCTCTTCTCCCAGCCCCTTTACAATTTTCATGAGTTCCTTTTATCTGCCCCATATACAATCGTAGTCACACAAGTTTACTTTTGCCCCTTCTCTCTCCATCACCTCCAGCTGTAGGGGGTGTGTATGTTGTATTTGTTTTGGATTCAGATGTCTGCATGTATACTCTTAGTTAGGTTACCAGAATCTGTTTGAGTGCTAATGTTTGTTTTATTATCCGACAGATCCCCTTGGCCAGGAGTTGTTTTGTCTTTCTTTTCTTTGTTTCTTTCAAAGTAATAACAAATAGTTACTTGCTACAGATGCTTGCACCCCCCCTGAGCTGGGTAACTTTTACAAGGTGACTAGTGGCTTGAGAGAACACCAGAGCAAAAGCTTGTGTGGCATAGGAGAGGGTTAGAGTCTGTAGGTGATAAATATTTTACTGAAAATAAGCAAAAGTTTAATCGACTTTCTAGTTGGTTGTTGCAACAATATAAAAACTAATGTTTAAAAAAAAAAAAAACACTGAAATTTCCCAGTTATAGTTTATTGGGCTAATTGTAACTTACGTCCATGCCTTGCACTGCTCATGACTTCACATATTAGATCACTCATGACATGTTAAATGCTATCATTGATGACATCACTGGATCATCGGAGGATGTGGCTTAACAGCCAGAGCGTCTGACTTTGAAGCTGGGGAACAGGTTCGAGTCTGACTGGATGCTCCAGCATCCTGTGATTCTGGGCAAATCACTTTAATCTCCCCGTTCCTACCAAAAATGAGTGTGTCCATCTGTAATGCAACTGGTGCTCATGTAATGTGCTCTGATACCTTTGGGTCGAGTTCGCGCTATATAAAACCGCAAAACAACAACTAATCTCTTCAGATTACCTCGTCCAAGCTATTGCGCTTCCAATAGAAACCGTGTAGTACTGGAGGCAAGTCTCAGTCCGTATCAGTATGGGAAAAGTTGTATAGTATACACTTTGCCTACCACTGAAATTTTAAGTGCAAGCAGTACTTAATTTAAACCAGCTAGAGACTGCACACAATTCATGCGAGTTGCAGACTCTCATCTTAAATAGGCTGTGCTTTAATTCAAAAGCCTGTTGTCAAAAATGCTTGCGAAAAGGTAAAGCTTCTCCTTAAAAAAAAAAAAAAAAAAGTTATTCACCTTTGTATATGCTTATGTTAAACAGTTGTCCATGCAGTGCTATAGACCATTTCTATATAAACTGGAGACTTATAAAAAAGTAGAAACGTATTTCCTAAAGTTCTGATCTGAGCCATTATACATTTCGTGCCAAATGGGGCCTTGCTCCTTCTTACATTCAAAGCCTACTCACACCTTATGTTCCGGCTCGACAGCTGCGCTCTTCCAGCCTTTCATTGTTTTCAGTTCCCAGGTTTCGGCTCGTCCGTATGAGGGGTTGCTCCTTCTCCTGTCTTGGCCCCAGGCTCTGGAATGCCCTTCCGATTGACCTTAGAAACTGTCAGTCCCTGCTGGCCTTCCGTAAGAGTTTAAAGACGCTGCTGTTTAGTGACTTGGTTTGATTTCTCTTTTCTTTTTCCTTTGTGATCTTTGCCCTTCTGTCTTTGTCTAGCTGTGTCGGCCTCCACATGTCTAGCGCCGGGGAACCCTGTCGGTTAGCTGTGCGCTTTATAAGTGTAATAATAAATAAAAAATTATTGTAGAATGTATAATCTGTGGGCGACTCAATTCCAGGCTGTTCAAGTCACAGTTGATTGCAAGCATTGTTAAAATGGTGCACCCCAATTTGCTAATTTCAGGAATGCGTAGGGTACTTTTACAAACTATGGGGGGTTGTCCATGGGGCCTGGTAGTGCATGCCTTATAACTGGCTAATGTATTGAAGTGAAGCCATTCTCTTAAAATTCAGTCTACAGAGCCATAACATCTTACGCACCTGAATACCAGTAAAAATAAAATTCTAACATCTACTTAATGGGATTATTTCATAAATCTGCTTTTTATTTTGCTTGTCCTGCTTGTTGAAAAAGGATTTGCCCATTACTACTACAGATGTTATGGAAAATTGGGTCTATATGTACCCAGCTGAATACCATTGTAGCAAACTGGCATATCCTTTGGATGAGGTAATCAATCGATATGTTAATGACGTCACTGATCATGTGTGGGGTAATCTGTGAGGTCATTGGCAGTGCATGGCATGAGTGCAAGTTATAGTTAGCTCAGTAAACTATAACTGATGAATTTTAGTGTTTTTAATGTTAGTTTATATATTATTACAACAAATAACTAGAACAGTCTTTTTTCTTTCAATAAATTTCTTCTTTTTTTTTTTTTAAGTATCTTTATGAAACAAACAGTTCCAGCCAGATACACATCATACATTGGGTCATCCTATATTTATACTCGTCACATTGTGCGGGGAGTACTGGCGTGTCCAAACAAAGCGCATGTATCTTGAGCAGTTCAACATAGTACAGATAGATTCGTTTTGTGCTCCATGACCACATCCCTCTGGTCCCTTCCCCTTCTAGGCTCTGTATTTCTCCCAGGGGCACCATATCTTTTCCCCTTCTTAGGGCAGCCTCTGCTCTCATACACCACCCTCTCTGCCAGGCGACACCAGTCCATGTCCGCTTTCCAGTCCGACATCCTGGTAGGCCCACGCCCACCCAACAGCCGTGCAGTGTTGCGTTTAGCGAACCCAGCAGCTAGCATTAGCCAGATTTTTGTATGTGCAGGCCATCTGTCCTCCCCCCGTAATGCCCAATAGAAGTCAGCGTGCCTCCGGTTGTATGTGGATCCCCAACACCCCAGACATTACTCCCGCCACCTTTGTCCAATATTGTTGTATTATTGGACATTCCCAGAGAATGTGAAATAACGTGCCGGGTAATCCGCAACCCCTAGCACACTGGTCTGAGTCTGCCCGACCAATCTTATGCTGAAGAGTGCGGGGATAGTATGCTCTGTGCAGAATTTGTAACTGAATTAGTCGGAGTCTGGCCCGTATAGCAATTTCTCTGGGGCTCTGTATCGCCTCCTGCCAGTCGTCATCCTCCAACATACCTAGGTCCAATTCCCAAGTTGCCCGGAGTGTCCCGAGGGGGTCAGATAAATTATTCATTAGTTTCTTGTATGTGAGGGAGATTGCTTTGTCAGGGATTGGGCCTAGTAACAGTCGGTCTTCTAATGGGGCGTATTCAGGTATAGATTCTCCATCCTTAATGTGACACCTTAGCGCATGTTTCAGTGGAATGTACCGATATTGCTCCGTATCTACCAATTGATGCTCTTTTTGTAGTTCGCTAAAAGTGATCAGCCGATCCCGCCTTCACATGTCCCCATGGGTGTCTATACCTATGCGACTCCAGCTGCGGAATCCCCTGAGTCTTCCTACCTCGCTCAGCCCATCACCTTGCCACAATGGGGTCCGTTGAGTCAATCTGCCCTTCCATCCTAGCTTCTTGGTGGCAGCATACCATGCTCGTACCACCACCTGAGTGTGCGCTGGAAGCAGCATTCACCCTCTGCTCTGGTATAACACCGAGGGGTATCCCGCTGCTCCCTTAGCCTGGCGATCCATTCTGTACGCGGGTTCAGATTGTGGCGAAAACCCAGCTGTTGATATTTATAAGTTGAGATGCTAGGTAGTAGTTTCTCACATCTGGTATAGCAAGTCCACCCTCGTATATCCCCCGTTGAAGTTTGTTGAGGGCTATTCGTGGAGCCCCGCTGCCCCAGACCAGGGTACTTTGCTCCCCTTCAATGGTGCGAAAAAAGGTGTACGGAAGTTTATACGGCGTGTTTTGCACCACATAAAGTAGGCGTGGGAGGGCCATCTTTTAAACAACACGGCTCTACCCATAAGGGTAATGAGGAGCTGGCGCCAGTGGGCAATGTCCTCGCGCAGTCTCATCAATTGCGCCTGAATGTTCATGCTAAAAAATTCCTCCGAGGAGTGCGAGATCCAGATTCCCAGGTATTTAAATTTGTCCTGCTGCATCAGCGCCACACAGTCGGAAGTGAGTGGGGGAAGCACTCCGGCGAGGTTAAAAATGAGGGATTTATCCCAGTTTATTTGGTAACCCGAGTAGGTACCAAACAGCCGGATAACATTTATGAGCCTATGAAATGTCTGTCGGGGTCTGCCTGCACAGTGTAAAAATTTCGTCGACGTACAATATACGTTCTTCCCATTCACCCACCCCCCCCCTGTCTATACCTCTCACTATAGGGTCTCCTCTGATCCAGGCCACCAATGGCTCAAGCGCCAACTCAAAGAGGATGGGGGATATGGGGCAACCCTGGCGTGTAACCTCTGTGGAGTGAGCAGGATCGAGACATCACCCCATTCACCTGAACCCGGGCACTAGGGTCACAGTAGCGGAGTCGGACCCAAGTCACAAACCTGGGACCCAATCCGACTCTAGTCAGCACCGCCTGGAGGTAGGGCCATTCAGTGTTGTCAAACGCCATGTGTGCGTCGAGTGACAGTAGCGCCGCAGGTTCGTCTGGATTAGCAGCCTGCATCACCCCATATAGGCGCCGAAGGTTTAGTCTGGTGTTACTCTGGGGCATAAACCCGGTTTGATCCGGGTGGACCAATGAGATCACCGAGAGCAGTCAGTTTGCCAACCTTCGCTAATACCTTTTGTTTCGAAGTTTAGTAGGGAGATGGTCCGGTAAGAGTCACAAAGCTCCTGTGGTTTATTCTTCTTAGGGATGACCACTACTGTAGCACTTCGCAGGTCAGTGGGTAAGCAGCCCACCTGTTGCGCAGCAACAAACATATCCAGCATGGGTTTCGCCACTACGGTTGCCACACATTTAAAAAGTTCGGCAGGCAGCCCATTACGGCCGGCCGCCTTTCCTGATTGGAGGTCCTTAATGGCCCCTTCTACTTCCTCCGTCCTTAAATCCCGGTCTATGTCCTCCCTGTCCTCCACTGTCACAGTTGGCAGGGATAGATCCGCCAGCAGTTCCACGGACTCGCTAAGCCACCTGGTGAATACTGATTGATAAACCTCCTCGTAGTACGTCGCAAACGCCTCCGCAATGTCCGCACCAGAGCAAAGAGACCTCCCTGTGCCTGTTGTAATTTGCGCGACCCAATCTCGATCCCGGTCTCGCCTCTCCAACCACGCAATTAACTTGTTCGCTTTCTCACCAACATCATATAATGGTCCCCTGACCTTGACTGGTAGGTCGCTCCCCCACCACACAGCTCCGTCTGTGTGCCCTGCTGCTGCCCCTGATTGTGCTCGTTTTTCCTTTCTGTGCCCCCTTGCTGCCCCTGATTGTGCTCGTTTTTCCTTTCTGTGCCCCCCTTGCTGCCCCTGATTGTGCTCGTTTTTCCTTTCTGTGCCCCCCTTGCTGCCCCGGATTGTGCTCGTTTTTTCCTTTCTGTGCCCCTCTTGCTGCCCCTGATTGTGCTCGTTTTTCCTTTCTGTGCCCCCTTGCTGCCCCTGATTGTGCTCGTTTTTCCTTTCTGTGCCCCCCTTGCTGCCCCTGATTGTGCTCTGTTTTTTCCTTTCTGTGCCCCTGTGCTTCCCCTGATTGTGCTCGTTTTTCCTTTCTGTGCCCCCCTTGCTGCCCCTGATTGTGCTCGTTTTCCCTTCTGTGCCTGTTTCCCGCCGCTGCGCCCTGCGGCCCCGCCCTCACTGCCCATTCGCTGCCCCATTCCCCTGCTCCTCCCTCCCACCTCCCCATTTATGAGGCGGCCGCTGCGTGGTGAAGAGAGCGACCCCTGACCTTGACTGGTAGGTCGCTCCCCCACCACACAGCTCCGTCTGTGTGCCCTGCTGCTGCCCCTGATTGTGCTCGTTTTTCCTTTCTGTGCCCCCCTTGCTGCCCCTGATTGTGCTCGTTTTTCCTTTCTGTGCCCCCTTGCTGCCCCTGTTTGTGCTCGTTTTTCCTTTCTGTGCCCCCCTTGCTGCCCCTGATTGTGCTCGTTTCTTCCTTTCTGTGCCCCCTTGCTGCCCCTGATTGTGCTAGTTTTCTTTTCCTTTCTGTGCCCCCTTGATGCCCTGATTGTGCTCGCTTTCCTTCTGTGCCTGTTTCCGCCGCTGCGCCCTGCGGCCCCGCCCCTCACTGCCCATTCGCTGCCCCATTCCCTGCTCCTCCCTCTCACCTCCCCATTTATGGCGGCCGCCATGGCGGCCGCGCGCTGGCGCGCCTAAGGCAAGCCCGTCTGTGCCCGTCCGCGCCGTGACCGCGCCCAGCGCCAGACCCCCTGGTCTGGGCATCCCCCGCGCCCGCCACATCAACAGACGCCGATACGACGCCAGCACCCTCCACGCACTCAACCCCGGAAAAGATCACGCCTGCTACCAGGCCACCCCGAAGCGCACCCAAGGGCCCTTCACCTGCCGGAACTGCAGCTTCGCCAGCACCCGCCCCGCCAAACCACCGCCCAGGAAAGAACCCAACTACCTCAGATGCATCCTCCTCAACACCCGCTCCGCCCGCAAACACGCCATCGAACTCTGGGACCTTCTCGACTCAACCTCCCCAGACGCCGCATTCCTGACGGAGACCTGGCTGAATCCCGCTTCAGCCCCCGACATAGCCATTGCCATCCCGGACGGATACAAGATCACCCGCAGGGACCGCACCAACTGAGTCGGAGGAGGCATCGCCATCGTCCACAGGAACACCCTCAGAGTCTCAACCAACACCGACGACACCCTCAGCACCGCCGAACACATGCACTTCCAGATCCACACCGATCCCAACACCACCCTCAGAGGAACCCTCATCTACAGACCCCCGGACTCCCGACCACAGTTCAGCGATTCCATCGCTGACTTCGATCAGCACACACGCCATCGCCTCCACGGACTACATCCTCCTCGGGGACCTGAACTTCCACCTCGAGAACAACAAGGACACCAACTCCACCACCCTGATCGACAACCTCGCCACCCTCGGACTCAGACAGCTCGTGACTACACCCACCCACGCCGCCTGCCACATGCTAGACTCCATCTTTTCCGCAAGCCCACACGTCTCCTTCAACCACACCTCCGAACCCCACTGGACTGACCACCACTGCATCCACTTCACCTACAGGAAGCCCACCACGCACCACCGCACCGAACAAATGCCTCGCCGCTGCTGGAGCAGAGTCACGGAAGACCAGCTAACCACAACCTCGCCCCGAGCCCACCCGCCGAACCCTCCGACCCCGACACCGCCGCCCGCAACCTCAGACAGTGGATCGACGACTGCGCCAACACCTCGCCCCGCTCAAGAATCCGCCCAACAGCCACACCAGCAAGAAAGCCACCTGGTTCACCGAAGACCTCCAGGCCTCCAAACGAACATGCCGAAAACTGGAGAAGATCTGGCTCCACGAACGGACAGCTACGCCGCCCACAAGAGCGCCACCCGCAGTCACCATCACCTCATCAGATCCGCCAAAAGGGCCTCACTCAAAGACCGCCTAGACAACAACGCACACAACAGCAAAGAGCTCTTCAACATCGTGAAGGAACTCTCCAACCCCAGCTCCAACACCAACGACATCCAGCCGTCGCGAGACCTGTGCGACTCACTGGCCACCTTCTGCCACCGCAAAATCGCCGACATCCACGACAGCTTCAACACCACGACCGCCCCGGCAACCACCGAGACCACTGCCCCCACAACCACCAACCGCCTGCTCTCCTGGACCAACATCAACGACGAGGACACCAGCGAGATCATGAACACCATCCACTCCGGTTCACCGCTAGACCCGTGCCCTCACCACATCTTCAACAAAGCCAGTACAGCCATCGCGCCCCATCTCCGGAAAACAATCAACATCTCCTTCGAGACAGCAACCTTCCCGGAAAGCTGGAAGCACGCCGAGATCACCGCCTTACTCAAGAAACCCAAGGCAGACCCCAATGACCTCAAGAACTTCCGACCCATCTCTCTGCTCCTGCTCCCCGCGAAGGTCACCGAGAAAATCGTCAACAAACAACTGACCCGCTACCTCGAGGAGAACAACATCCTGGACCCTTCCCAGTCCGGCTTCCGCAGCAACCACAGCACCGAAACCGCCCTCATCGCCGCCACCGATGACATCAGGACCCTGCTAGACAACGGAGAAACAGCAGCCCTCATCCTCCTGGACCTATCAGCCGCCTTCGACACGGTCTGCCACCACACACTACGAACACGCCTTCACGACGCCGGGATCCAAGAGAAGGCCCTGGACTGGACCACATCCTTCCTTTCCGGCAGAACACAAAGCGTCCGCCTCGCCCCCTTCCGATCCAAGGCCACCAAGATCATCTGCGGCGTACCCTAAGGCTCCTCCCTCAGCCCAACGCTGTTCAACATCTACATGGCACCCCTCGCCCACGTCGCCCGACAGCACAACCTCAACATCATCTCCTACGCCGACGACACCCAGCTGATCCTCTCCTCACCAAAGACCCTCACACCGCCAAAGCCCACCTCCACGAAGGAATGAAGGCCGTCGCCGAATGGATGAGGACCAGCCGCCTGAAGCTGAACTCGGACAAGACGGAGGTCCTCATCCTTGGTTCCAACCCTTCAGCCTGGGACGACTCCTGGTGGCCAACATCACTGGGAACAGCCCCGCCACCCACCGACCACGTACGCAACCTAGGGGTCATCCTCGACCCCACCCTCTCCATGACTAAGCAGGTCAACGCCGTTTCCTCATCCTGCTTCAACATCCTCCGAATGCTCCGCAGGATCTTCAAGTGGATCCCCACCGAAACAAGAAAAACAGTCACCCAGGCCCTCGTCACCAGCAGGCTGGACTACGGAAACGCCCTCTACGCAGGAACGACGGCTAAGCTCCTGAGACGGCTGCAACGCATCCAGAACGCCTCTGCACGTCTTATCCTCGACATCCCCCGACGCAGCCACATCACACCCCACCTGAGAGACCTGCACTGGCTCCCTGTCAACAAGAGGATAACCTTCAAGCTCCTCACCCACGCACACAAAGCACTCCACAACTCCGGACCAGCCTACCTCAACAGACGACTCAGCTTCTACACCCCCACCCGCCAGCTCCGCTCGACCAGCCTCGCCCTCGCCACAGTCCCCCGCATCCGGAAAACGACCGCTGGCGGCAGATCCTTCTCCCACCTCGCCGCCAAGACCTGGAACACCCTCCCCACCAACCTCCGACAGACCCAAGACCTACTGGCCTTCAGAAGACTCCTCAAGACCTGGCTCTTCGATCAGTAGCAGCACCACCCCCCTCTTCCCCCAGCGCCTTGAGACCCTCGCGGGTATGTAGTGCGCTTTATAAGTGACATGATTGATTGATTGATTGGTCTTTGCGTGGCCAACGCATGTTGGCTCGCCGCCTCCTCCCATAAATCTCTCAGTTCCTACTGCTTAAGGCAAAGCCGCAGGAGCAGCACCTGAGTGTCTGGCGCCTCCCCTACCAGCTCCCGTTCCAGGGCCTCAATCTCACGCTCCAGTTCATCGCACTTGGAGCGGCTTTGTTTCCGTTTTATACCCACCTCTGCTTGAATGTAGCCCCTAATCACCACTTTATATGCTTCCCAAAGTGTGCAGTAAGAGTCGACAGACCCCGTGTTCTCGTCAAAGTATTGTTGAGTGCGCTTCCTGATTTTGTCCTGGAAGTCCCCATCTTTAAGGTGCCAGGGTGCAATTTGGGGGGGGGGGAGCGTGAAGTCTCTAATAGGGCCATGAAGCAGGATCTCCACCGGGGAGTGATCAGATATACCTCTCGCCATGTGATGGGCTCCGCGAAAATGTCCCGCTTGGGTGTATTGTGTAAAAATATAGTCTGATCGGGACCCATTTCAATGAATTTCTAAGGTTTATTTGAATGTTAAGTAAGATATTCTTGCCATATCTAACTAGAACGTAATTTTTAACCTTTGTTTTTTTCCTGTGAATTTTAGATCCTATTCACCCAACTCCCACCACGCAGCATAGCTTTTGACTGGGTGTAGTGTGGGGGTTGGACGGCAGGCCTCCGGCCAACTGCCTGCGTGCAGCCTACACCCCATCACACACTGGCTGCGCATGGCACAGGGTTCCCAACACCACGCCTTGCTGGCAGCCAACCCCCCAGCCCACTCCTCTCCACCGGTGCCCAATTCATCACCCCGCACAACCTTCAGCTGTGTGCGGCATGGCGTTGGATGCAGGGTCTACACCCAACTTCCCATGCACATTTTCCTTGTTTGTTTTTTACTCTCGCAGTACTCTCGCAATACCGCAGCCAAAGCATCAACAGTGTCACCGCGAGGCTGTGTGAGCTTCACATGTTGAGGTTTGCATGATCTCGCAGTATCATGGCTCCTGAGGTACTACACTGGGGCCGCACTTGGTTCTGTGGGACTCGCAGCGAGAGAATTATTTATTTTTTATTTTGTCCCGGGGTTTGGGGGTGGGGTACCTCTGGACTGCCTCACAAGGGCCAGAATATGCCTACCATGCCCCTTGTATCTCAATTGTTTTGTAAACCTAGAAAACCGGGTGTAATGTCTTAATGTGCATTTACTTCTGTATTTCTCCAGTATTGAATCTTTCATAGATTCACATGCTTGTATCTTCCCCGTCGTCCTGGTGGGAGTCTTGCGGTAGTTAGAAAAGAAGTACCATAGAAGTACATAGAAACCATCGAGAAGGAGAGACTAACTTTGTCAGTCGTCAGCCTCCTTATGTAGGTCCGACCTTCAACCAATCACAGACCAGCCCTAGACCTCAGCTCCCCAGTCAGAGCCACCAGACCTCCGATTTCTAACCGCACGTCGTGTGTAAGGGAGTCTCCCTGAGCTCTGCTCAGTTTTCCAGTGGTGAACTTTTGACCTGGTTTGAATTCACCTCAAGCAAGATGTCTCAAAATCAGAATCTGGATCTGATATTGAAGATAGCCCTGGGCCATCCTCGGCTGAGAGGAAGCGTAACAATGAGGGTCCTACCTCATTAAAGGCTGATGTGAAGACATTAAAGGCAGAGAAATTCACCACTGCCGAAAAAACAGCCGTTAAGATTAAAGAAACAGGCCTGAAGTCATCTGCTGCCTCTCTGCCTGCACTCCTCTCAAACAGGCTTCGTCGACGAAGAAGGCACCGTTGACTGACCCGTCATCGAGATCTTCATCTAAATCCCCGACTTCTGTGGTGATGACGACTTCGTCGACGACCGTGGCAACGGCATCGTCGACGAGAACAGTGGCGACGATTTCTTCGTCGATGACGACTTCGGCGGCGACCTCGACGACTGACTCTACGTCAATGATCGCGTCTGCGACTTCGCCGACTGGAACATTGTCGACGAGGGCGTTGACTGCCTCATCGGGCGCTCCGTCGACGGTAGTCTTCAAATCACCCCCTCGACCAGCATCGACGACTATCACTATACAGAGTCTTCCATCGACGACGCCGTCGACGGATCGTAAAAAAGACACAAAGTTTGCATTTGGTGCCAAAGTCACCAGGATTTTCACCTTTACCTAAGGTTTCACCATTACTTCCTTCTCATCTTCTGGATACGGAGGAGTCAGGTGATGAGTCTTTTTGGTCCGGCCTATAGTCCCTCACAGCTCAGAGTCAAATGCCAGGACACTGATGAGGAAGCGCAAGCACAATCTGAATATATTGAAGGGGACTATTCATTTTCAGGGCGCTCTCAGGCTCAATGTTACGACTCTTTTCAAGAGCATTACCCTTACGAAGCTTACGACGAGCATCCGGAGGTTCGGAGGGATTCCATGCTAGTCCCAATCTCTTTAGTCACAGACCTGAGACATCTGGTAAATGATTATTATAAAAGATTTCCGGACTCTCATGCTCCAGCTCCTTTGACGCCTGGCGATCCGAGTATCCAGGTGGCTCCGCCTCCTCCTGCGGTTACTCCGCCTCCTGTTGCGCAGGTCGAGAAACCGGCTCCTCGATGTATTACGATCCAAGATGATTACATCGAAAGTGAAGCAGACGATCAACCTGAGGAAGGCGAGCTCAAGCAGGATACGGATCCTATTGGCCAAGAATGGGATGATTATGTGGTTCCATCTTCTCCGTCGCCTTCTCCTTCTCCGGCGACTTCTTCCCCAGGAGACATCGGGGGCTTCCATGAAGTGCTTGAGAGAGCCGCCAAGAGATTTGACTTACCAATACCTGTGGTGCAAACCGAATGCTTCCTTTACGATTTTAAGGATGCATCAAAGAGATCGGTTCGATCCATCCCGATTGTTGATTTTATTTGGAGTGAGGGTTTAAAGATCCTGAAGAATCCAGCCTCTGTCCCGGCTGTGTTACCAAGGATGGAGAAGAAATACAAGGCACCTGACTCTGCACCAGCATGTTTAATTGGACATCCTCGTCTGGATTCCGTTATTATGCAGGCTGCCCAGAGACGTTCTAGGAATCCCCAGTCTCCTTGTGCAGTGCCTCTGGACAGGGGACAGGGAAGGCAAACGCCTGGACAGTATAGGCAAAGGTTTTGCGACTATGGCGGCTACTGCTATCAAGGCCTCTAATGCCTTACCAATTTTAGGAAGGTATGACCGCCAGTTATGGTCAGATCTGGCTCCTCTTCTCGAATTCCTCCCTGAGGATAAAAAGAAAGAAGCAAAGTACCTCCTGCAGGAGGGTGCTAGAGCGTCTTCGGAGGTGATTGACTCCGCAGTGGATTTGTCATCCATTGCCTTCAGGCAAATGGCAGGTGCTGCAGTCCTTCGCAGGCAGGGCTGGTTGAGGGCGACGTCTTTCCGCCCTGAGATACAATCTAAGGTGCTGGACATGCCCTTCGATGGGGAAAATCTTTTCGGAAAGCACGTAGACTAAGAACTACAAGGCATTAAAAAAGATACTGAGACTGCACGTTCATTGGGCACGCTGCACCAAAGACGATTCCAGTCCTTTCGAGGAGGTAGAGGCCAATTCCAACAAAGACCATCTTTCCAGTCTTACAGATATCAGCCATATGGTCAGCAAGGTTACAGATCACAATATGGAGGTCAACAACAGCAGCAGTTTCGTGCCTCTAACATTTCATACAATCCGCAATCAGCTAGACGTAAGCCTGCAGGACGAGGAAAACTACAAGATTCCTCAAGACGTCAGTGACGTTTCTCCTCCTCCGGTCACCTCATTTCGCTCTCAGCATCTTCGGTCTCATCACCGCTCTCCATTTCTGATCCAATGGCAATCCATCACAAGGGACAAATGGGTGCTGGACATCACCCAACACGGCCACACCTTAGAGTTTGTCCACAAACCCCCTCGAACTCCGCCCCCAAGGAAAACACATCATCATCACTTGTCCTTGTTAAGGCAAGAGATTTCAACTCTACTAAGGAAAGGGGCGATAGAAAAAGTGCCTTTCGAACAGCGAGGGAAAGGCTTTTATTCCAAGTTCTTTTTAATAAAGAAAAAATGCGGGAAAGGGAGGCAAGTAATGGATCTAAGGCAGTTGAACAAATATATCAAAAAGCAGACGTTCAGAATGCTGTCCCTTCAAGAGATTCTTTTATTAATAAACAATGGAGATTATCTAGCGTCCCTCGATCTCCTAGACCCTTACTTTCATATCCCCATTCATGCAAGACATCGCCAATTCCTGAGGTTCGAGGTGGCTGGAGATCACTACTAGTTCAAAGTTTGCCATTTGGCCTTCGCTCAGCTCCCAGAGTCTTCATGAAATGTATGGCTCCGGTAGCGGCCTTTTTGAGAAGGCAGGGACACCAGGTTTACCCCTACCTGGACGGTTGGCTGGTGAAAGGGGCTACATTTCACTCTGCCAGAAAATCTACGCAGGCCTGTCGGCAGCTCTTCAGGTCTCTGGGGTTGCAAGTCAACGTGGAGAAGTCTCATTTGGTTCCAAACCAGAAGCGTGTTTTTCTAGGAGCGCTTCTAAACACAAGATCAATGAAGGCGTATCCCACTTCAGAACGGAAGCTCAAGATAATGCGCTTAGCATCCCTTGTACACGCAAAAGAGTACACTTCTGTGAGAGTATACAAGTCCTTACTGGGGATGCTGTCATCCTGCATCCCGTTGATTCCAAATTGTCGGCTGCACATGAGGCCTCTTCAGGAGCAGTTGGACATGCAGTGGGTGCAGATGCACGGCTCATTCGAGGACATCATCTCTCTCTCCCAGGCTATGAAACAGTCTGTCATGGTGGGAAAAGGAAATCAATATCTCTCCAGGCCTCTCGAACCAACCGGCTCAACCTCATTACATTATGACGACGGACGCCTCAATGGACGGTTGGGGGCGCATCTTCAAGAACTGCAAATACACTGGAAATGGTCCCATCAAGAAACGCTTTCACACATCAACCTTTTAGAACTAAAGGCAGTGTTTCTGGGGCTGCAGGCCTTTCTTCCCAGGATCCAGGGATCCTCTGTTCTAGTAAGAACCGACAATACCACAACAATGTTTTACCTTGCCAAACAAGGGGGCACCAGGTCTCTCACACTGTCAGAACAGGCCCAGGAAATTTGGAAGTGGCTCATTCATCACCACATAACATTGCAGCTAGAGCATGTTCCGGGCGTGGACAACGATTGGGCAGATTCTCCAAGCAGAACCAATTCACAATGTCACGAATGGGAATTGAACGAGGTCCAGCTGAAGCGGGTCTTCGAATTGTGGGGCACTCCAAAACTGAATCTGTTTGCGACAGAAGACAACAGGAAGTGCGAAAAGTTCGCCAGCAGGTTTCCTCAAAGGAATTCTTGGGGGGAATGCTCTACAGATGCAATGGACTGGAACATTCGCCTATGCGTACCCGCCGTTTCCCCTCATCCCAAGAGTGTTGAATAAGATGAGGAGAGAACCATGCCACATCATTCTCGTGGCTCCGGCATGGCCGAGGCAGTTTTGGTACACGGAGCTTCTCCTGTGTTCGATATCTCCTCACATTCTCTTTCCTCCATTGCCGAACCTACTCTCGATGGACAACGGTCAAATTGTTCATCTGCAGATGAGGTCTCTCAGTTTGTCAGCTTGGAACCTCACGACTAAGAATTCGCAAATTTAAACATCTCTCCGGATTGCAAGTCCATTCTCCAGCGGGCCAGAGCTTCATCCACTAATAAGTCGTATGTTGCAAAATGGAAGAGATTTTGTCATTGGCGCGAGAGTAAGGAATTACATCCTTTCCTTTCAACTCCGAAACAGATCCTGCCTTATTTACTTCATTTAGCCAATTCAAAATTAGCTCACTCATCAATGAAGGTACACCTGGCGGCAATTTCCAGGTTTCGCAGGAAACCAGGTGATCTCTTTGTGGTCAACAAGAATCGTTAAGGAGTTCATGAAAGGACTCTTCAGGGTTTTTCCACCCTTAATGCGCCCTGCAGTCCCGTGGGAATTGAATACAGTTTTAGCTCAGTTGATAATCGCCGTTCGAGCCCATACACAAGGCTGATTTGAAATGTTTCTTGGAAAACGGCTCTTCTCGAAGCCCTCACGTCGGCTAGAAGAATCAGTGAGATTCAAGCATTCACGATTGCTGAGCCTTTCCTTCAAATCAGACAGGATAAACTTTTCTTGAGGACTAAACCCCAATTCATTCCTAAAGTTACAACTTCATTTCACTTGAACGAACCAGTGGTACTTTCTACGTACTTTGCAAATCCTTCAACCAACGCGGAAAGAGCATTGCACTCTTTAGATGTGAAAAGATGCATTAAGTTCTACATGCACAGGACAAGGACTTTCAGAAAATCAGATCAGTTGTTTGTGTCCTTTACATCACCAAGAAAGGGTCAAGTCCTTTCAAGAAACCGTATCGCACGTTGGATTTCCTCTGCGATTGTTTTCTGCCACTCCAAGGCGGGTAAGCCTTTATCTGCGAAAGTGTCTGCGCACTCCACAAGGAAGATGGCAGCCTCTACAGCATTGTTTGCCGGTGTTTCACTTCCGGACATATGTAGAGCGGCAACATGGTCCAACGTGCATTCATTTACTAAGCATTACTGCTTAGACCCTGCATGGAAAGAGGACGCTGCTGTGTGTCAAGCGGTCCTGAGACATCTGTTTGCTTAAGGTACAGTCTTCTACATCTTTTAATTGTTTTGTGTATCTGCTTTCACTGTTTATTGAATATTTTACGATTTAATCGGTTTTATGATTCATATGTATTAGTATGTGTCAATATGTCTCTTTTATGGCATAGGAAAGTCTTCGCCTAGCCGCAAGCTAATGGTACTACACTGCTAACTACTCTGATACAAGCATGTGAATCTATGAAAGATTCAATACTGGAGAAAAACAAGTTACTTACCTGTACACTGTGGTTCTCCAGTATTATCTTTCATAGATTCACATGCGGCCCTCCCTCCTCCCCGTCTAGGCTTGCCACTTCTGATCTCATATTACTTCTTACCTTAGCACGCTTGTGTGCGAAATCTGAGGTCTGGTGGCTCTGACTGGGGAGCTGAGGTCTAGGGCTGGTCTGTGATTGGTCGAAGTTTGGACCTACATAAGGAGGCTGACGACTGACAGTTTGTCTCTCCTTCTGGATGGTTTCTATGTACTTCTATGGTACTTCTTTTCTAACTACCGCAAGACTCCCACCATGACGACGGGGAAGATACAAGCATGTGAATCTATGAAATATATCAATACTGGAGAACCAGTGTACAGGTAAGTAACTTGTTTTTTCTCCCTTCCCCTCTCTCCCTCCCATCCCTCCCTCCATCCACCTTCTCCCCCGCATACCCATGGAGACAGTCTTGTGCTTAAAACGTTGATGGCTGGGCATTCAGTTTTGTTTTTTTTAAATTTTATTTATTGATTTTTCCCAAAAAGCAGAGACGATGTACAATAATACATAAATAACGGAGACAAATTTATGCAGTTATGTTACAACGTGTCAAATGACATGTCGATCTGCTGTTGAAATCCAAGCCAACAATAAAAAAAGAAAAATACAAAACAATAATGGAGCATATAAGGTCAACAGTACAATATAGTGCACAGAGTACCTCATACATTATAACATTCCAGTTGGCGTCTACGGGTGTGTAGGATCCATAATAAAACATTATAACCATATACCAGATTCCTGGTTGTCCGACTGAGCAGAGTTTGCATGCCCTCGTATCCCCCACATTTCACCCATGTCCCCCCAATGTGTCATCTAAAGGATGAATCTGCAGATAGTCTTTTAGTGGTTGCCAGATATCTCGAGGGCGGGAAGCAAGAGGCAGCAGTGTTGCATAAGTATCACTAGTTGTATTACAATAAATAAGGTCCCGAACCCAATCTTTTATAGTTGGTGTTTGTGTCCTACCCCAGTGCAAGGATACTTGATGTTTAGCCAGGAGGAGCGCAAATGCTGAGAATCTTCTAACGCTCCCCTTGAGGGGTTTGACATATCCCAGCAATGCCATCAGTGGGGAGGGTCGTAACGTGAGTTCAATCATAGGGGATAAGTGGTGAAAAATGTCCTTCCAATAATCCCGGAGGGGCGCGCAATCCCAAGCAAGGTGCACGAAATCTGCATCTGGCATCGCGCATCTCATACATGAGTTCGAGACAGTGGGGCTGATTCTAGCCATCAATTTTGGGGTAATATATGCTCTATGGAGCTATTTAAAATGTATCAGTTTATGCCTATAGTTATTTGATACATATCGAGTTTGAGCACAGCAGTAGGACCATATTGCATGTTAAAGTTTCACCCAAATCTAGTTCCCAAGCCATTCTAGACTTGAGGCCCACTGGTGGCCGTATGGATTAGGATACATGATGGAGACGGGAGACGAGGTGCATGCTATCTGTGGATTTAATAACTAGTGTGAGAGGGAAAAGTCAGCTGGTTCTACAGCAGCATCAGGCAAAACGCTCATCAGGGCGCCACGCACTCTATGTAATCGAAATCTGTCCATGTAGGTAGCGGCGCCCCTTGCTGCCAAGTCAGAGACAGTACATAGTCGAGTCTTTAAATAGGTCTCCCACCGTACTAAGCCGCAACCCGTCTAGCATCCGTTTAGTAAGAGTTTCGGTGGTAGGGGGTATCCATAGATTATCTAGCAATGGTGTATAAAGGGAGTACAAGCTAGCATATTGCAAGTACCGACGCAGTTTGGCCCATGCCCAGCAAGTTGTGGATAATGTCTGTATTTCCGCAGGGCAACTTGGAAGCCCTCGCGGTAAAATCGACGAGAGTGAATTCGGGTGTGCCTGGGATCGTTCAGGCCTGAGATACTGTATGCGAGCATCGGGATGGTACCAAAAATAAGTGAAATGAACCTGAGCTACCAAATAGTAGAGGTAGAAATCCGGAACACCGAAACCTCCTCGCTCGTACGACATTGAGAGTATCCCATCCGATTCTGGGTTGTTTGCCCACCCACACTAGTCGGATTAGTATAGAGCGTAAAGTGGCAAAAAAAGCTGCTGTCAATGCAATTGGAATATTTAAAGATAAATATAGCCGGCGTGGGAGTACAACCATTTTTAATTATGGCGATCCGGCCGGCTATAGAGAGAGGGAGTTTAATCCAGCGGTCGACTTGCGATGTAAGGTGGTCAATAGCCGGCCCATAGTTGATGCGAATGACTTCAGCCGCGCTGCAATGTAAATAAATGCCAAGGTATTTAGGGGGAGAGGTACACCAGCGCAAAGGGAACTCAATGTCCACTTGGGTGGTGGCAGGTGTCAGCGGAAAGATCTCCGACTTTGTCCAATTTATAACCAGGCCTGAGTGCACTCCAAAACGGACTATCTCTCTTAGTAATGGGGGAAGATTTTCTGCTGGGTGTCGAACGAATAACAGTACGTCATCCGCGTAGAAGGAGGCAATGAGCGGACCAGTGTGTAATTGCAAGCCCCTATGGAGAGGACGTTCCTGTATATGGCGGGCTAGTGGGTCCATGGCTACAATAAACAGTAGGGGAGATAATGGGCACCCCTGCCGAGTGACAAAGAAAATGGCGCTGCAAGTACCCCGTTCACTCTTAGTCGGGCAACTGGATTAGAGTATAGAAGGCGAACCAAGCTCATAAACCCTATGGGAATACCTAGTTTCTGCATTGCTGCATATAAGAAGGACCACTCCAATGAATCGAATGCCGTCTCGGCATCTAGCAACACGACAGCCGCTGGGAGTGTTGGCTCCATCTGGTTCATCACCGAGAATACTGTACGCAGGTTGATAGTCGTGGACCTACCGGGAATAAACCCCGCCTGGAAAGGGCATAATATGGTATCAACCAGTAGTGAGAGACGAGTGGCTAAAATTTTAGCGAGAATTTTTATAGTCGTGGTTTAAAAGCGATAACGGTCTGTACGACTGGCATTGGGTGGGTGATTTGCCCCGCTTAAGGAGTAGTGTTACTATAGCTTCTCGCATGGTCGGAGAGCGGGAGCCGCCTTCCATAGCTTCTGCATATACCTCAACCAATCAAGGGGCGAGTATATCTTGGTAAGCTTTGTAAAAATCCGCGGTGAGACCGTCGGAGCCAGGGGCTCGACTGCTGGCTAAGTCTTTTATTGCCTGTCTCATTTCATCAGCATCGATGGGGGAAGCTAAGAATTCTTGCTAGTAGTCCCTCGGGGCCTGCCCACCAGGGGGAGATCGTGCTTCGTACAGTCGCGTATAATACGTTAGTAGGGTTTGAGTGATGTCAGTGTTGGTAACCAATGGAACCCCCTCTTCAGAGTCCAGTTGTGTAATGTACGTCGACTGGTATTGTGGGCGAAGGAGTCTGGCAAGCGTCCTACCCGGCCTTTTGCTCTCGCCATAGACCCTGGCCTTAGCATATTTACCAAGGTATTTGACTTCCCTGGTAGCTGAATCATTGAATTCAACTATTAGCGCCGCGCGGGTACGAAAAGAGGCTGATGAGGGAATCTGTAGGGGAACTGGTGTCCACATCTTTTAGTTTTTGTTCAATTGCGCTCAGCTCATTACGGATTGAACGGAGTACTCCCGCATGTTTAGAGATACTGCCCCGCGCACCACCGCCTTGAAGGCGTCCCAAAGCATTAGTTGGGAAATCTACCGTGCCTTCATTGAGCTCGAAATATTCCTTAATGGCGCCACCCACTTCAGTACGAAACACTGGGTCCAGTAGAGCAGAGGAGGGGAACCGCCATAATGGGCGCTGCTTGGGAGTAAGGAAAAATCTAGCACAAGGAGGACTGGAGAATGATCAGATATCGTGCGAGGTAGGTATTCAATGTCCCGCACGTCCAGCATCAACTGTGGTGTAAGGTACCAGTGGTCTATACGGGACCAGGACCCATGTGGGGCTGAGCAAAAAGAATATGTACGGGTCGTCGGGTGGTGTGCGCGCCAGGGATCCTCCAGCAATGAAGCGTGCAAGAGGTTCAGAATGCCTAGAGTGGAGTGCAGTTTCGTGGTACGTCCCGGGCCAGTAGTGTCAGCAGCAGGGTCAAGTGTAAGGTTAAAATCACCCCCCATCAAAATGTCAGATCCCATTCTGTCAATACATGCGGAAAGTGTAGGAAAGAAGTAGGCGGAATCAGTGTTCGGAGCATAACCATTTACTAGCAATACAGCTTCACCTCCCAGTATTCCCTTTGCGAGGACATATACATCTGGGTCAGCAACTACCTCAACAGATCGGAAAGGGAGGGAGCGATGCCTTAAAATGCACACTCCCCATGAGTAAGAGCTATAGCATGAGAAAAAACGGTTCCCACCCCAAGTGGGTGCAAAACTGTGCGTGGGAAGTGGTGCATAATGGGTCTCCTGTAGGAATGCAATTCGGACAGTATGTCGAGCCAGGTATGCTAATATTTGCCTACTCTTTTTGGGATTGGCCAGGCCCCTAACATTCCACGAGAGGCACCTTAGGCGGAGTCCAGGACTAGTACCACTGTCGGTGGTCATTTTCTCACCCGTACGAGCAATATCGGGAACCAGAGGTTTACAATGTACACAATCTGCAATGCGAAAAATAAAAATGCTCCATACCAACAACTAACATGACGAATAAAGTCATAACTCAAAAACACCCCTTCAACCCAACCCCACCCCCATCGGATACACAACAAGGCACCCGGTGAATCCCAATATAAGAAGCCCAAAGAAGCATGAGTAGGGAAGGAGATAGAAAGAGGAAAACGGATAGTCATCCTGCAGGGGATGGCAACGATCCGAGGAGCCATCAGGTTGTATAATAAATGATAACCGTAATTACCACCAAACATAAGGTTGTCAATCAGCCCCATCAAAGTTCGTAGAGGGCATACCAAACAATCAGACAGATACGTGTAATTGAAGTATACTTGCAAACAGGGAGTCTATCAGCCTCAAACAAGCGAAAAATAAGGCGCGGTGTATAGAAAGTGGTTCAAGCATGAATATATCAGTCCATCATGAATCAGGAAATCGAGGTTCAGGCACTGTGCCGTCCTCCCGTCGCTGCGGGGATGCAGATGGTTTATGCTTCTTCGAAAACTTCTCTGCCTCACCTGGTGAGTCAAAAATATGAGTCTTACCACCTAGCTGAATGCGGAGCCTGGCGGGATGAAGCATCGCATATTTAATGTTTGACTTTTGAAGGACGCGCTTCACATTTATATACTTGCGCCTAGCCTCCTGCACCAGCGGTGTAAAATCAGGGAAGAGGGAAATAGTGGATAGTCGAAGGGCCACATCTCGATCGCTGTAGTTGAGGATTTTCGCAATTCTCATCCTCGGAGGAGCTCCAGGAACAGGCGAGGGTCCCAAAGTCCGATGGGCTCGTTCGACTGCAAACGACGCGGAGAAGGCATCTCTCCCAAATAGATTCACAAGGACAGTTTAGATGAATTCCGCCATAGGCCCGGTGTTTGTGGATTCTACAATTCCCGCAACCCGGATAAGGCTCCGGCGCAAGCGCGCCTCCAAATCCTCGGTTTTAGCGGCTAGCTGCTTGAGGAGGGATTCCGTTAGTTCGAGACGTCGCTGCAGGGAGGGCTGTGCATACTCCAGGTCAGAAAAGCGCTGCTCCGCACCCCCTATTAGCGTGTCCTGGGCCTCCATGCGACCATGAATATCATCTAGCCTACTGGTTAATGTGTCCAAGCGGGTGTTGTAGGAAAGTGGGTTTCTGTTGCAGTAACCCCATCCCCCCCCCCCCCCACTTTTTGCCAGACTACTGATGCACTTTGACTTGATGTTCCCTGGGTCCCTGCCAATCAGGTTCCCAGGGCCTGTGTTCTTTCCCCAAAACTAAACCCAATTGGCATCTCTGGCCACAGGTCAGCCCCTGGTAAATGGTACCACAGGTACCAGGGCACTGTGACCAGAGAAGGCCTCTAAGGGCTGCAGCACTTATTGTGCCACCCTTAGAGGTCCTGTACCACCACACTCGCACACTGCCTTTGCAGGCTGCGTGTTTTGTTGCAGAACAAAGTGAAGTCGACATGGCACACATCCCTGTGTGCCATGCCTACAACCCACTGCCCTGGCATAGATCAGTCGCCCCTCTAGTTGGGTGCACTATACCAGTGGTGAGGGTACAGGTGCATGAGCCCTGTACCCCTACAGTGTCTAAGTCCATTCTTAGACACTGTGTGCAGTGCTGCCATTAAGAGTATATGGTGCTGGGAGTTTGTCATTACGAACTCCACAGCACCATAATGGTTACACTGAAACCTGAGCAGTTTGGTATCAAACTTCAGCACATTAAACCCACACTGATGCCAGTGTGGGATTTAATGAAAATGCACACAGAGGGCATGTCAGAGATGCCCCCTGAAAACTAACCCACCTCTAGTGTCCCGACTGAGTGGCTGCTTAGGCTGCCATCAACAGACATGTTTCTGGATCTCCTGGATCGAGAGCCTGCTGCTCTGGGGGGGCGGGCCTGAAACAATGCACATCCTGGGACGAGGTGCCAAGATTCCTCCCACAGAATGGGCAGGGTTCACGAAGGGGAAGCTTCAAAGGCATGCCGCCTTTGTGAGCTTCCCCAGACCCATGCTGCTTTCAGCAACTGGTACCCACTGGTTCTGCCCCCCACTTTGGGCGGGAGAACCGACGGGAAAAACAAGTGAGGGAGAGAGGTGTGCCCACCTCTGCCAACTCCACCCCTCGGGTGGGGGAGGCGAGGTGAAGCACAACTCCGAGTCCCCGCCATCTTGAGGATGGGGGGGGGGGACCCAACCAACCAGGGACAGGCTCCTGCCCCCCTCCCACTGGAGCGTGGCACCATAGGGGGTGTACCCACCCCAGGGAAGGGACCCATTGGTCCCTTCCCTCTACCTACCTGTAACGCCCATAAATCTAGTATTTAGGGGGCACCCTGAACCTTGCTTCCTCAGATCCAGCCAAGAAACCAGAAGAAAAGAAGAAGGACCGAACAGCCGTGCAGCCAGCTAACGAGAGGAAGACGCCCACTGACTTGGCCCCAGCCCTACCGGCCTGTCTTCCCCTCGAACCTGCTCCTGCGAAATCCCAGTGTCCTGCAGCCAGCAACCTCAAAAACCCCAGAGGACCTGCCTGCCTTCTCTTCCAAAGACTGCTTCTCCCGTGAACACCGGATTTGTTCAAACTGCAACCTCTGGCAGCAGCCGGAGACCGCGAACCTGCCCCACTCTGCACCCGCCGTCCACGGCCTGAGCTCGAGTGGGCAAACACCACGAGGAGGTCACCCCGGCGATCTTGACCCGAGATCCGGCGACCCCTGACCTGCCTCAAGCCTCCAGCCGACGCCTGCAGTCGAAATCCAGAAGGCCCCCCTAACCGCGACCCGGAGCTGGTAAGCCGTTCCGACCCCAAAAGGCACCCCTACGCCCCACGCCCCTGTGTGCCCAAACCAACTGTGCCTAACCAACCCCTAACTTCCCAACTTACCTCTCGAAGTGGTGGTCGCACCCAGAAGTCCTTCGTCTCCCTGCCTGCAGTGCTTTTGCTAACCGGAGGTTCTCCATTGGAAACAACAAGGCTTCCGACGACGAAACAGCCCCCTGCACCCGGCTGCCCTAGTGCCGCTGAGGGTGCATCTTTTGTGCTAAGCTGTTTCCCCATTTGCCCTGAGCTAAAGTCTAGGAGCTTTGCTCCCACAACCCAGTGGCCTGCTTGCCAGCAGCCACCAACCAGAGAACCCCCTATCTTCCATAGGATAACATTGGGCCTCAACGCTCTGCACCCGGCCGCCCTAGTGCCGCTGAGGGTGTAACAAGAGTGCATCACTGACCCTGGGGGACCCCTGAGTCTAACCCCAGAACCTTAACTCCCACAGATGATAACTTACCTTTGAACCGATAACCTGTTTTTCCTCCATAGGATAACATTGACAATTTTTCTTCCAAAAAGTTTATAAGTGTGGAGTTTTGAAATCTAAAAATATTCTTTAAAAATCGCACGAATCACCAAAACGTATTTACTTACCTGTTTGCAGGAAATGTCCCAGTGCTGAATCCAGGTATCCAGCACGGAGTTAGAAAAGTAACGTGAAAAGTAACTTACCTGTAATTTACTGAAAAGCCTATTCATTTCAATGTACTGTATTTGCTAAGTATTGCAACCTACTGCATCCCCTGTAAATCAAACCAAGTACAATTCCAATTACATTTTCAAACTGTTCTACAATCAGCAACTTATTACTGTAAAGTATTTAGGGCCAGATGTATCAAAGGGTTTTACCCATTCTGTGTCTATGGGAAAATGTGTTCATACATATGGCCCTTAATGCTTACCTGTGCCAGGCTTGCTTGGTTCTAAAAATAAAACTGTATATTTTTTATACAAAAACAATTGGTCTAGAGTTCAGTCTTTGAGTGTGTGAATTCATTTGCTGAGTGAGTGGGTACATCAAATGCTTAACACTGTCCTCTGATACTGCCTTACTGCTCGACCACAAATCGAGAGTAAGGTTCTATCTAACTTTAACCTCTGCCTACCTCTGGGGACACCTGGACTCTATACACACTATACCTCATTTTGGTGTAGTATATATAGAGCCAGTTTCCCACAGGTGTCAATAGCACGGAAGCCCGCCCTGAGTTCAACCATTATGGCCGCAGTGCCCTCCAGGTGGCTCTCCTCCTCCCCAGCAGTGTTATCCACTTCATCCCTCCTGGGGGTTTTGCCCCCATCGAAGTTCAATTGGCGTTGTTTAGGGTCCGAGCGACCCATTTTTGGGCTACTAGTGTTAGGATGGGGTCTCCCAGTCAGTGCGTAGATATAGGTTCGAGTCGCCAACACAGCATGGGCAAAGGAGGCAGCCCAATCAGTGGTCACAGCTGCGTTGTGGTGTGCACCCTTCGCCCGAACAGGGGAGCCGGATGCCAATCACCAGCCAATGCGCCGCTTAATAAATGCTGGGTCGCAAAACTGTACGAGGTTGTCAAGGTAGCAGCAGTGTGTCTGCACTGTTCAGGCTGAAGGGGGAACAACAGACACCCTTAGACAATGCCTTGGTTAGGGATCATAAGCCGAAATAGCAGCACGGCGTGATGTATATTAAAATGGCGGCCGGAGGCGTTGAGGCCGGTAGGTAGCAAGGGCTGAAATGCTTGGTGAGGGCACGCGGCGTAGGACATCTGGGAGCCGTACTTACAGTGCCGGAGGTAGCAGATTTGCGGCGTAGAGGACTGCATGCAGTTCACAGCAGGCCCCACCAGACCACCATGGTCGAATCCGGGCTGCGAACCGACTCCGTTCCCCGTGCGAGATGGGAGCACTCCTCTCAGCGGGTGTTGATGGCGCCGAGACTACACCCTACACGGGTCCGGCAGTGTTGCAGGGGAGCCTCCGTCCCCCGCAGCGGCGTGCATCCGGAGTGGTGATTCCGGCGCTCGAGCCCAGGACCCCACCCTTGGGCTCACCCGAGTCCCCTGTTGACTCGGGGCCTCCGGAGGCCGTGTCGGGTCCGGGCTCGGCGCGTGGCCGGACTAAGTTCTAATAAGCACACAGGGCACCATTCGTAGCCCCGATGGTTCCCTGGAAGCTCCGGTTCATGATGCAATGCACATGGGCTGAAGCGATCACGGCAGTGCGCGGTTAGGCGGTCCGACGATCATGATGGCTCCGGAGCTCCTGAGTCAGGCGGCCATCACGGTCGCCGGCTCGGCCACGCCCCCCCCTGGGCATTCGGAGGCTGACGGTTAAACGAACTGTTAGAACTGGGGGTCTCTAGTTGGCAGAGGTAGGTACCTTTGTCCAAATAGGGACCCTTGCTTCTAGTCAGGGGGTACACTCCTGAAATAACCCCTGCTCACCCCCTTGGTAGCTTGGCACGAGCAGACAGGATTAGTTCAGAGGCAGTGTGTAAAGCATTTGTGAACACATACAGTAATCCAGTGACAACACTACAAATGGACACCACACAGGTTGTATTATAAAAATAAGTATCTTTTATATAGATTTACCACAAGACTATAAACGACAAAAATAATCCACAATACTGTACTTTAAAGATGGTAGAATTAGCTTGAGTCTCTTAAAATGGAAATGCGACACTTTGAGTTCAATGTACCTTAAGATGCGTAACGCAGGGCAACGAAAAGTGTTGCAGGGAAGGTGATGCGGTCGTCCCTTACACGCAAGGACGGTGATGCGTTGAAGATCTGGTGCAAAGAAACAAAGTGGCGTCTTCTTGATGTTGCGACAACGAAGGGGTGATGCGTGCACGCCCGACGGCCGTGCGGCGATTTCGATGAGTCTTTGGAGCCGCGACAGGCCCTGCGACACGCTTCCCTGGCGATGCGACGGCGTCTGATGCGAGGTCGACTATCTTCTCCTGGGAAGCAGGGCGCCTCGTGTTGCGATGCGTCTGCGTCTGATGCAAGGTCGATGCTCTGCCCCGGGGATGCGACGGCGTCTGATGCGACGGCGACACTTTTCTCCGGTGCTGCGAGGCGCTTTGAAGGATGCGAGGGTGTCAGCGGTGCGCTTCTTCGGGGATGCGCCGGCGTCTGATGCGACGTCGACACTCTTCTCCGGCGATGCGAGAATCAGCGGCTGCTGCGACACGCTTCTTCGTCTTGAGTCGCGCTTCCAGCTCCCAGAGACACGCAAGTGTGTCAGAAGGTCCAAATTCCCAGCAAGGGACTTCAGGGGAGCTGGTGGGTGAAGTCTGTTGTCCCTGAGACTTCAGCAGGAGTCAAGCTCTGAAATCAAGCCCTTGGAGATCCTTCACAAGTTGATGAAAGTACACACAAAGTTCCCTTCTCCTTTCTTTGGCAGTCAGGCAACCACTGCAGGCAGATCCCTCTAGCTTAGGGATAGTCTTCTCCTCAGTTTCTTCTTGGTTCCGCTCCTCAGCAAAGGTTTCTTCTTGTTTCCCAAAAGTGATCTAATTTCCTAGGGGTCTGGGTCCCCTTTTTATACACCTTTTCTCTTTGTTCTCTGAAGGCAGAGAGGCCTTTGCCTAGTCCAAAACCAGTTCTGGTCAGTCCTGGAGCACTTTGTTTACAGGACTCCTTCCGTTTCAGAATGTGGGGCAGAGTGCTCAGCCGCCCGGCAGGAGGTGGAGCCAGCATTGTGGAAGGCAGGCACAGCCCTATTCAGACCCAGGTGCAACTCCTCCCTCCACTCTGGATGCAGATCTCTCTATTCAGCCCTGTGCTGACTCACCCTGTCTCCTGGAGTCCCCCAGCCCCGTCACTCACAAACCCAGACAAGGAATACACAACCTAGCAGAGGCTGGCTTGGATAGTTTGGCAAGAAAATACCTACTTTCAAACACAGAATGTTAAAACCAACTTCACTAAAAGATGTATTTTATCATCCTGAGTTCAGGCATATTAAATTCGTTTTTCTACCATGTTCCTGGGGCAGTTAGGATTATAAGGTGTAATAATCAAACTGCCCAGTCTGGCCTATGGGAAACAGGTAGCCTTGCAATAGTGAAAAACGAAAATGGCTGTAATTCACTATTAGGACATGCCACACACACCAGGGCATGTCCTACCTTATACTTGCAATGCACCCTGCCCTTGGGCCTACCATAGGGGTGTCTGATATGAAGAAAAGGGAAGGTTTAGGGACTGGTAAGTGGGTGCACTCACCAAGTCGACATGGCAGCCCTAGGCTGCACACAAGCTCTGCAATGGCAGGCCTGAGACACATTTTACAAGCTGCTTCTGTGGGTGGCAAAACCAGTGCTGCAAGCCCACCAGCAGCATTGGTTTTACAAGCCCTGGGCACACTCAGTGCACTGTACTAGGGACTGACAAGTAAACCAATCATGGAGTCACTAATACATAACACAATTTATCATAGGGAGCACTTGCACTGTGGCACTGAATAGCAGTGGCACAGTGCCCAAAGCATCTAAACCAGCAAAAACAGATCAATAACATTGGAGGCATCATCAAAAAATGGAAGGGAGACCCATGCCAAGGATGCCAGGTCTAACACTTACGTTGGGCATTATGTATGTACGAGGCCAGGAATATAGACCAGGAATAAATTCACTCCTGCTTCCTTTACCTTGTGTCCTACTCATTCTTCACCCTGGATGCTACCCTTTTGTGGCGAAGACGGACGAGATACGCGACACGCGCTGTGAGGACATTGCGCGGTGTGCTGCTGCGGTGAAGTCTGCTGCGCTGATCCTGTGCGCTGTTGCTCTAGCTGCCCATGTGATCGTGGTTGCCCTGCAGTCGTTAGTCCTGCGCAGTTAGTGATCAGCGTGGGTGTTGCCCTGCTGCGGCTGGTGGGCGGGACTGTCTTGGAAGGAGTGCCTCGCAGGCTACCCACCTCATAGAAGGGGCCGGGAAATCTCTTGTGCATGTGAGGAGCAAGACACCCGGTGTTCCAAGCCTCGTTTTAGTTTTTGGCAGCCATTTTGAGTTTCCATTGGAAATCCTTTTAAACATGCGTTCTAGCACCAGCGGCAGCCATTTTACAATGTCTGAGATTAAATGAACTTTACCTCAGAAATGAAGGGTTTTCATTGTCCTTCAAAGGAATTTTTTTGGGACATATACATTTATTATCAAGGGTAGAAGCTTTATTTTATTCATTTATTTTTCCTGCGATAGGAAGCTAGCAAAGTGTGAGCATGCAGTTAGACCCTCCTACAAACAAAAGGTGAACCTCCTGTATCCTGGAAAAGATGGAAGGAGGAGTTTTTAACATATTTAATGGTGATTGAGGGTAATAGAATGCCAGTTATGAGGAAAAAGTATCCTTTTGCATTCTCTATGATTGGACGGCCATGAAGTCTTTAGATCTTTGCCAAAAATTGAGAATGAAAACGAGGATGAGGCATTGAATGAATTTGATGTAGCTCTTTTGAGGATAGATGCTCGTTTTAAGCCCACTATCAGTACCACACTTGAGAGGTATCATTTTTATCAGAGGAGACAGAAAGAAGGAGAATCTTTTGATGAATGTTAAACTGCACTGAGAAGTCTATCCAACACTTGTAATTTCGGCAACACAACTAATGAAATGATACGTGATCAGCTCACGGTTTACACTAACAATAAACGTATCCAAGAACGTTTATGGTTCATGGGCAATCCCACCATGGATGAAGTCTTGGCTTCAGCCAAAGCCATAGAACCGTCCATGAACTAGGTGAAGGAAGTAAATGAATCTCAATTTGGCAAGAAGGAAAATGAAGTTTGTGCAGTTACAGGAAAATTTGTGAAAGTAGTCAGAAGGGTGGGCATAAGGACAGCAAGACATATTGTTATAGATGTGGTGATCCTAACCATTTTGCGTCTTCAAGGAATTGTCCGGAACTAAGCAAAATGTGTAATAATTGCAATAGAAAAGGTCCTTTTTCAAACATGTGCAGGGATGCTAAAGGACAACCCAGGCATCGTGTTGCACAAGTATTTGATTGCACGTCTTTGAGAGATTTGGAATTGGACGAAGGCATTGTGGAAGAAAGCAATGTAGTATTAATGGTGCACGGTGAAAGCAAGGAAGATGAGGAAG
This sequence comes from Calotriton arnoldi, assembly GCA_963921515.1. Lineage (NCBI taxonomy): Eukaryota > Metazoa > Chordata > Amphibia > Caudata > Salamandridae > Calotriton > Calotriton arnoldi. Next base: position 1,131,619 of record CAWUFW010005083.1, read on the forward strand.
AGTTTATTAAACCACCTTTATGCAGTTTGCAAGTGTTGGGGATAGAGTTGTCGGTTACTTCAGACTCTGGATCTCCATTTACTATAATATCCCAAGCATATTTTGAGAGCAAGTTTGAAAACGGAAAACCACATTTGTTAAAACCAGACGTCCTAGTGGTTACTTTTGATGGACGACTCATTGATTTTGCAGGTCATTTTGAAGCCATGACAACGTTCAAAGGAAGAAATGCCCAGTTGAAGATTTATGTGGCAAAGAAAGGGGCAAATGTGCTTGGATGGAGGTCTCAAAGACGACTAGGCATAAAGTTAGATCCCAATGCTGCGGATTCTGTTCTGGTTGTACAAGATTTGCAGGCTAAAGAGAAAATTATTTCCTCTTTCCCTGTTGTATTTAGTGAGAAATTGAGAAGGTTGCAAGGGTACGAATGTGAAATAAAACTGAAGAATGGTGCTGAGCCCATTAAACAAAAAGTGAGAATGGTACCATTTAGCGTAAGAAAAGAATTGCAAGATCTGCTAGATCAGATGCTGAGAGAAGATGTCATCGAAGAAATGGAGACGTCAGAATGGATTTCTCCCGTAGTTTTGGCAAAAAAAAATAATGGCAACCTCTGCATAGACTTGAGGGCACTTAATGAGAATATCATTGTGGATAGGCACCCCTGCCTAAAACGATTTGCTGTCAATGTTCAATGGTGCTACAGTGTTTTCCACCTTAGACTTGCATAGTACCTATCATCAAATAAATTTGGCCAAGAAGTCAAGACATTTGGCGAGTTTTATCACACCTTATGGGGTGTACCAGTTCCAAAGGATTCATTTTGGACTGGCTTTGGCATCTTCTGTATTTCAGAGAGCTATGCAACATATGTTCAAGGAT